>OMNZ01053602.1:3909-23648 GCA_900303255.1 Lesueurigobius sanzi | reverse complement strand
ACGGCGTCAAGTTCCCCCAAATTAAACAATCCTGTAGAAGATACTTGCTGAAAATTAGATTTCATTCTGAATCAACATCATAAACAACCAAAACATTTTAGTGGTTAATGTTATTATTCAAAGAAAAGGTCATTGTGTTATTTGTCTTGGAACAAAATCTTAAAGTATCAAGTTGTTCAGTGCAGGTGAAATGTGTGATTTAGAGAGAGAGAGAGAGAGAGAGAGAGAGAGAGAGAGAGAGAGAGAGAGACAGACAGACAGACAGACAGAGAGAGAGAGAGAGACAGAGACAGAGAGAGAGAGAGAGAGAGAGAGAGAGAGAGAGAGAGAGAGAGAGAGAGAACTGGGGTGAACCGAGGAATTCAACGTATGCCCAACCTGGAGAAACTGATCTATGTGGCCAAATGTAAACCGTGAGACTTTAATGGTATTTGCTTGCTTTTTTTACCCCTTATATACTGTAATGAACTACATTTACTGGTTTCATTGGTAGTTGAGTATATATTTCTTTACTATATTATTTTTGTCTTTAAAAATGCATAACGTCAATACACATATTTGTGAAATAACATAGTATCAGATTTCTTATTAGACCCTTGTAAATTAAATACTGTTTATTTATTGCTACTGCACAAAGCTGTGCCTGTGGCCCACGGTATTTATGACTACTTCTGGCCACCAGATGTCGCTCCATGCCTCTGAGGTGCTGTAGTCATCGTTCCCGCATCTCAGCAAGATGGTCCCTTTCTGTATGCAGGAGTTTGCATGTTATCAACTTGCCTGTGAAGGTTTCCGTCCCTCTGGGTGCTTCTGATTCCCTCCAAAACAGGACTCGCTGATAAAGACTCACTTTACAAGACTTTACAAACGTAGGCAGAAATTCTTCAGTCTTCATCTGAATTTCTGCCTACGATGGACAACTCCTGTACGACTGAGAACCTACACAAAGACTTTACAAAGTTTAAAAAGTGCTGCAAGTCCGTATGTAACCACGAGAGGTCAGTGTAGCATTACTTCATGATTATGTTTCAGCAGTGCTGTGGTATATTGATGAATCAAACCAGAACCTGCAAATAAATAACCCTAGTAAACATAAACAATGAACAATTTGCTAAGATAAAAACATAATTAAGCGTGAAATAGTCTACAAGTAAAATGTAATCCAGAAGAATCCCATCGTTGATACTAAAACAATGATATAGGCTATTCTGTAGAGCAGTGGTTCCCAACCTTTATTGTCTCACGTACCCCTTGGGCCTTTCATTTATACTCCGAGTACCCCCTGTGTCAATAGTTTTGTTGATTAGTTAGAAAGTGATTGACAAAAACTCCAATTTATCAGGTAAAAGACAGCTAAATACTCTCAGAATCTCACTCTTTACAGTTAAATGTTTTAAAATGTATTTTCTTTGACCATAATAATCAAAAATACAATTATTTCATCTTATTTTTTCATCTGAAATGATTCCAAGTACCCCCTGCTAACATCTCACGTACCCCTAGGGGTCCCCGTACCCCTGGTTGGGAAACACTGCTGTAGAGTAACCATTCCCAAAGTTGAAAGCATGGTGGCCTCCTTGTTGATCCGAAGATCCTACAGATGCCCCCCAATAATAATTATTCACTCTATTCCAAATAATCTCCAATGTTTCACAGCTTAACATTACTATTAAACATCAAATACTTATGACTGAAGCTTACGCTGATTTTATTTAAAGTCCTAAAGTTTAACAAAAGCCTAAACATTTCGTCTCAAATTGAATCTTTCTCCAATGCACTTCTTTTGGATACCAGCTTTGGACTCCCCCCTGCAGTGCCTCTGAGGCCCACCAGGGGGGCCCGGACCTCACTTTGGGAATCACTGCTGTAGAGAGTTCATTCATTCATCTCTTGGGGCGACAATGACGTTCGAATCCTGGGTGCAGACTGTTGTAATGTCCTTGGGCAAGACATGCAGTGAGAGAGTGAGTGGTTGGTGGTAGAGAGGGTCCTATGGCGCAGCTTGGCAGTCTCGTCTGTGTCAGTCCACCCCAGGGCAGCAGTGGCAACAATAGCAGCTTACCATCAGCAAGTATGAAGTGAATAAATAATGCAATGTAAAGCAACTTTGACCGTCCAACAAAGTGCTGTATTTAACTTTTGCTCAACAGCTAAAACGTAAAAAAATTTTTGACAATAATGGATATATCTTTAGATGCATTAAAGGTACACCCTGTAGCATTTCACTCAATTAATACAATGAAATACAAGCATTTATTTGATTCCAGATATTTTGAGTTGTTAAAAGCTATCATTTATTTCTATCATTGAAAAATACCTTTAAAATGTGAGTGGCTCACCTCTCCTAAGACCTGACTTGTAACTTTACTGGGAGCGGGGACGTCTCCAGCTCGTCTACCGTGAAGATGGTGACTAAATTCCAAAAAAAAAAATACTTTTACTTTTAACAAAATTTAAAAAATGTAGTGGAGTAGAAAGTACAGATACAGACTCTAAAATGTAGTGAAGTAAAAGTAAAAAGTATTCATCACAAAATGTACTTAAATAAAGTAAAAGATTCAAGTATTGTCAAACCAATCGAATGGTTCGAAATTATGTTTCTCTCATCCTTGATTGTGGAGCGGGGGAGGCGAAAGAGGGGAGGGAGGGAGGGGAGAGAGTTCAGCTTCCCGATGGCCCTGTGTACAAAACTGTTCCTCAGTCGCCTGGAACTGACCCGTAGATTCCGCAGTCTCCTCCCTGAAGGCATCACCCTGAAGAGACTGTGTGATGGGTGCGAAGGGTCCTTGGCGATTTTGATGGCTTTGCGGGTGAGACGGGTGGAGTACATGTCCTTAATAGAGGGGAGAGGGGCCCCACAGATCTTCTCCGCTGCTCTCACGATGCGCTGGAGGCTCCTTCAACAGGAGGCAGTGCTGGCGCTGTGCCACACAGTGATGGAGCTGGTCAGGATGCTCTCTATAGTCCCTCTGTAGAAGTTGGACATAACAGAGGCTGAGACTCTGGCTCTTCTCAACTTGCGGAGAAAGTAGAGTCGCTGATTACTTTTCTTGACCAGTGATGTGGTGTGCATGGTCCAGGAGAGCTTCTCTGTGATGTGCACACCCAGGAACTTAGTGCTGGTCACCCTCTCAACTGCAGCACCGTTGATTTGAGTACCTAAAAGTACCTAAAATTTGTACTTTTTACTTGTACGTTTTACTTTCCACCACTACCTATTTCTCATATTTGTTTGAATTTAGTCCACATCTCTGTGGAGACGAGCTGGAGACGTCCCGGCTCCCATGACAGTTACATGTCAGGTCTTAGGAGAGATGAGCCGCTCACAGCAAAGACACATCTTTCTTCAGTTTTTCAGGTGTTTTTCAATGATAAAAATATCTGTGATAAAATAAATGCATGTATTTTATTCTATTTATTGGTTGAAATGTTACACACCTTTAAGCCGCAAGTTTCTCCATCCCATTGGCACATCTTCAGGGTTTATACAGGTAGCGGCAAGTCAAATTAATGCTTTTTAATGCCCAAATATACATTTTTAGTGCTACAAACGCCACAAATCAGAACATATTCAATATTAATTTCCATATTCAATAGAAAATTTTGATACAACGGACAACTTTTGACCAGAAACACAGTAGAATTTATGCCAAAACTCCAGTCTAGACCCCATTTTTTGTATTTCAACTCATGCTGTAAAATGAGTTGAGCAATGTTATTATTTTCCAAGAACTTTGACGACATTTGAGGCCTTATTTTTGACACAATTCATTTAATGACTTTTAAAGCCCTGCGGAAACCCTCATCTTACACTCTTTGTTTAGACAGAAAACTGGGAGGCTAACCACCATTTACACTCATAACAAACGGCAACTTAAAACAACACACTTAAAAACTTTAGGACTTTTTATTCAAACTGTACAAGTACATCATTAAAAAAGTTTAGAAAGTAAACACGAAAAATCCCCATAAATACATTATTTCTTTAAAAAAAAAACAAAAAAAAGTGTCTGTGGTGGTTTGCATATGTCCCACTGAACAGACATTTCCTTCTTTATAAACTGGATATTACTCACATCTGTTGCTTTTGGGTAAACACGTCAACAACAGCGAGGGCAGACTCCTGAAAATGGAGACTTAACAATGGACTGAGGTATGTCGTACATCACATGCAACAATGTGACATGGATTATCAACAAGCTGCTCCCTCTGACTAAAGGATTGTTGGGCTATATCGTACTCCTTAGCATGTAGCACAGACCGTTTTAAGATGCACGCTTCTGTCGTTGCGCTGGGTAAAAACGTGTTGAAAGAACAAAGCTTTTCGTACCCGAATAACCCTGTGGCGTGATGCTCGTGAAATGTATGCTTTCCCCTTTGAGTGCCCACATCGTTTTGTTTGTAATCTTGATTTTGCTGACGTAGATTGGCGTTTCTCCTTTCTTTTAATGAAAATTCTGTTTACTGTGCACATTTTAAGCATGAGTATTTAGATTTGTCAGTAAACCGAAACAACTTATCACCTGCATTTCAGAATATGTTGGTAGAGGCCTAATCTACAGGGTTAGCAGGTTTTAATCGGAGGCAGGATACTCTGTTGTTTGCAAAGGATATTGTACTACCCAAATAACTGCAGCCTCTCCGTTTTGCGGGTTTAATTACGCTGCGCAGCCCTAAAGGATGTGTTTCCAGTTTGAAATGTAATGCCCACTGGACAGAACATGCTTGTGCTGATAACTAGCCCGTACTGTCTCTAAGGGTCGAGGCCGCAGATAAAAAAGCGTCTGCCTCGCTTCAAATAGCTACATTCCTCAAGGTAGTGACTTTTGACCTTTCTTGTCTAGTGTTTTTGTAATTTAAATATCACACACAAGTGGCTGCTGTCTCCAAAAGTACAGATCACAGACAGAGATTTGTACGCAGACGTCTAAATGGACTCGTTTGAGGAGAAGAACGCCGATTAAAATCTATATGAAACCATTTCGAACCAGCGTGAACACTTGAACTAAAAACGTGGGCGAACGTAGTGTACAATCAACCATGAAAAAGATGATTAAACAGATCCTCGCTGCGCCTAGGCAGATTAGGCCTGAAACCTTAAAAGGCTACTTTTTAGATGGAGATCCGAGGACCACACACACGCACGCATGGATAAACAATGAATGGCTATGTCTCAGTTACAAAGAATAAAAGGCAAACTGAGAGAGAAAGAGAGTAAGGAAAGGAGGGAGGGAGGGAGAGAGGTGGGCAAGTGTGTGGTCCCGGCGTGCTAGATCCAGGTCAGTCATTTGTAACACTTAAAAACTGTTAGCGTAGCTGTGCAAACCGATACAAAACTTCATCCACCTTTGGAGTGAACAATCAAAAAAAAAAAAAAACAGAGGTGACTACTAAACATACATGAAAGTAGAAAATTGTTTGTCCAGCGCTTGGCACAACATGGCAAGAGTCAACATTTGTCACTTTGGGCTGCATTGGGGGGGGGGGGGTTGAAAATTGTAACAGGCGATTTTTGTACTGAAGCAGCCAGCTGGTGGTTTAAAGTGTGCTTTCACAGTTCAAAGGAGTGTGGCTGGTGGCTCTCTGACCTTATTGCTCCAAGTTAAGGTCACACTGTTTGACCTATTGCTTTTTGAGCCAGAAAATCTCTTAATCTCTTACTTGGAATATATAAAAGAACATTCAACAATATAGTGTCATAGAAAAATAAGTAATACCTAATTGGCTTCATAGTAACCTGACAAGTCCGGCTTTTCAAACAGTCCACGGACCCAGCATTTGTTGATTGGCCTATAAAAAAAAAAAATGCTTCCACTTCTCCTGCTTGCGACATTGATCAAGTTTGGGTTTGTTCGAACGCCCTAATTGCTGGTAACATACAAAACACGACAAAATTAACAACAGTCCAGACTGAAATGAAAGCTATTTGACCTCATTCTGAAACCTCAAAAAGAAAAAAGAAAAAAGTGTCTCTGTTGCTCAGACCGTTGTTTCGCCATGATTGCTATTGCTTAGGCGCTTGTAGAATCTCCGCCAAGACTGGAGGGTTTTCCCGGACCAGACCCAGAATCCGGAGGTGATGCCGACTATCATGGTCATCAGGTATTTGATCATGAAAACCGTGAAGTCGGGCGTCATGGGGGCGAAGTTGTGCGTGGGACACTGCACGGCGAAGCGCTTGCAGTTCTGCATGTGCCAAGTGCGCTCCCAGTGCTCCCGGAAGGCCTGCTCGTAGAAGTAGCACGCGATCACGATGGTGGCCGGCACGGTGTAGAGGACGCTGAAGACGCCGATTCGGACCATGAGCTTCTCCAGCTTCTCCGTCTTGGTGCCGTCGTGCTTCATGATGGTTCTGATCCGGAAGAGGGAGACGAACCCGGCGAGGAGGAAGGAGGTGCCGATGAACAGGTAGACGAACAGGGGGGCCAGGACGAACCCGCGGAGGGCATCGACGTTGAAGATGCCCACGAAGCACACTCCGGTCAGAACGTCTCCGTCGACCTGCCCCATGGCGAGGATGGTGATGGTCTTGATGGCCGGTACTGCCCATGCGGCGAGGTGGAAGTACTGGGAGTTGGCCTCGATGGCTTCGTGTCCCCACTTCATGCCGGCGGACAGGAACCAGGTGAGGGACAGAATGACCCACCAGATGGAGCTGGCCATCCCAAAGAAGTACAGGACCATGAAGAGGATGGTGCAGCCCTCCTTCTTGGTGCCCTGGGCCACAGTTCTGTAGCCATCCTCCTTGAACTTATCCACGCAGACGACTTGATCCTCCAGAAAGAAGCCAGCGGCATAGGCCAGTGCCACCATGAAGTAGCAGCCGGACAGGAAGATGATGGGTCGTTCTGGGTAACGAAAGCGCCGCATGTCCACCAAATATGTGAGCACTGTGAACAAAGTGCTCACACAGCACAGGATGGACCAGATGCCGACCCAAAGGCGGCCAAATTTCACCTCATCGTCTCTGAAATACATAATCCCAGCCGGCTTGTTGGGTTCACAGGGCGCCCCACAGTCCTTGACCCCCATGAAGCGGTACCCCAGGTAGGTGGGCACGTCCAATTGCATAGGGCAGGCGAAAGGGTGATACTGGTTGTGCTGTGGGGGACGCTGGTTTGGTCGGCCGATGTTGGGGGGTAGGGTGACCGGCTCAGGCACGTAGGGAGAGGAGGACGACGAGGGTCCGCTGGGCTCCGACGTGTTCTGTCCCACGCAGATCTCCCCCGCGCCGTGGACCGGGAAAGCCTCGCAGCGCAGCCTCTCTGGCCACTGGAAGCCGAATTTGTTCATGAGCGCCTCACATCCCTGGCGTGCGCGCTCACACAGGGACCGACAGGGAGGGATAGCCTGCTCCAAGACGGTGCAGACGGGCGCGTACATGGAGCAGAGGAAAAACTTCAAATCCGCAGAGCACTGGACTTTCACCAGAGGGTAAAACTGGTGCACCTCCAGCCCGGCGTCCTCCTGGTTGGTGTGCCCCAAAAGGTTTGGCATGATAGTTTGGTTGTAGGCGATGTCGGTGCACAGCGGGATGGAGATGGGCTGACAGAAACCATGCTCTGGGATAGAAATGCCCGATTCACTGTTGTAATGCTGGGCTAAAATCACAGGGCTCAGTCCGCAAAGCAACCACATGATCCGCGCACAGAGAGAGGCAGTGGCCGCCATAGTTGAGGACGAGGAGGAGGGGGGAGGGAAGGAAAAAACTTTGATCCAAGTAGGGCAACTGGAAAACGATGCAAAAGCTTAAAGGTGAGCTCGCTTCTTCGCAGAAATGGCCTCAGAGTTTTGCACAAAACGGTACTCACGCGATTGCAAGCGACTTTTCCTTCGCGTTTTGGTGGAGATTAATCCAAGCGAAACCTTCGTCGTGCCATGACTTCTTGATGGTCTTTGTAAGTGACTCCGAGCACAGACCACTCTCACTCCAAATCCCAATGCAGCGGTGATACGCGACTCGGCAATCTCCCCCCTCCAAGTAAGAAACAGAAAAACTTCCACTGCGCTTCCAAAGTCCTTCCGCAACAAAACGACGCAAGTTTAAGTCTATTTTTTTACCAGTTCGGGGCTAATATTTCCACGTTTGAGGCTTGACTTCACTGAGCGTCGTTTCAGTGCACGCAGAGCGGTCTTCTCTCAATCTGAGCAATGGGGAGCGGTTTCCAGGCGCCCCGTCCATTCAGCAGCCCCTCCGACAGAGCGGGGGGCCTAAAAACAGGGGCCGCGTCTCAGCCAATCACAGCCTTTGTTTTCCTATGGGACACCATTTTGATTGGCCCTCACTCCACGTAGTTGGAAAATATGCTACGGCAATTTTAATTCATTAGACGTCGAAGTTTATAATAATTATTGCTCGGAGCCATGCTGTTTTTATTGTAAATTTAAAAGCAGATATCGGAGACAACATGCAGAAATATGCACTTTACATTGGCTAGGTATGCAACTATATCTTATTTAATTTTTATTAACAAAGTCAAACTCCATGTTGGCCATTTTTGCAAAAAAAAAAAAGTAAAATAACAAAGCATAGTAGAAATACTAAAATAACAAAGAGTAATAAACAAGACCAAGATTATCAGTAGAAGATTTCAAGATTTTTCTTTATTTACTGACAATGTTTTTGAGTATTGCAAAAAAAATGTATCATTCTGTATGGCAGGGGTAGGCAAGTTGTCCTGAGGGGGGGTGATTTTCTTCGTCATCAAAGGACCAGGGGCCAAACCTCCCAATCCTGGCCCAGGTAGACAGTGTTGTGCATTATATATGACCTAATGGTGAATTTGAGAGAGAATTTTTCAGTATTATATTATAAGATATAATTCTATTGTGGTACAATAGAAGAAATTACAGTCTTAAATCAGGTAAATGCCTTGAAAATGCTTGAATTTAGAGAATTTGTGTTGATTTTGAGTGGGCATGGACTGTCTTGGATCAATTTAACTAAGTAAACAAAATAAATTGTGACAAAAATGTTCATGAAAATAAAATAAAAACTTGTTCCCTTGGCAATCTTAATGTAAAATTGTCTAAATCCACAATTTTCTTTCAATTCATAACACTTTAAAGCCATTTTCTCATCTGAAACATTTTTTTTTCCCAGTGTATGTGTAAGAATATTTCTCAAAATTATCTTGGAGGGCCAAAAGATCCATCACAGAGGGCCGGATTTTGCCCCTGGGACTGACGTTGCCCACTCCTGCTGTATAGTATATTTGTAAACCTAGAAAATGATTAATTATGTCTGCTCCCCACAGAGTAATATTTAGGCTAGCATGCAAAGTCAGCAATCCAACAACAAGATCATAAAATATAAAGGAAAAACTATTTTTGATACTTCAAAAGCAGCAGAAAGGCTCATTCTGTTTTCTTCTTTCCCACTCCTTTTCAGGCAATCTAATCAATTGCATCTATTGTATCTATTTTTTATCCTTGTGTCTACTGTGATATACTGTATTTTTGCCTGAAATAAATAAATAAATGAAAAAATGAAGTGAAACAAACTGTCTACATCTTCTTTTATGGCGCCAGAAATGGCAGATTCAATACAACCCGTTGCGACATCGAAAACCCACTTAGTTGAGTTTGCTTCTGTACACAGTGGGCTAGTTCAAATCTTTCTTCATGCTCTCCATCTTGGTTAGCAGCTGTAAAGTTATTTCTATCTCCTCTGAGGATCTGTGCACACACAGCCTCTCAGTGTGTACGAACAGAGCAGTATGTGGGCACATCATGAAAATAACCTCATGAAGCCCCACTGGATTCCTGCTCCTTGATCACTCATCCACGGCAAGTGCCTGCTGCTGCCGACTACTTAAAGGATCTCATTCCAAAAATGCTCTGCCTATAAAGCCATTTCCTACACGTTCGGAGCGAGGCTTAGAGACCAGACAGTATTTTGAGGTCAAAGTATATTTATCAAATCTTTTTGGCATAGAGAGATTGGGTTTGTGTTTCCAATTTTACCAAGGTCCAAACTATTATGCAAAATTCACACTGTTCAAAGTGTTATATGTCAATTTTGGCCAGGGTTTTAATATGGGTTCCATTTTATCCCTGCATTCTTGCTCATAAGGGGTCGAATTTCAGATGAACTAGATGTCAGGTAATTAGATAAGGTGATTTTAGCCAGGCCACAGAGGAAAGAGCGGCGGGTCTTGTTCTGATCTTAGTTACCCCATTGAATACTTTTGCTGTCATACTTTTCTCAGCAAAGTGGTCTCAAAGAAGCCGATGTATTTCAGATTACTTAGCTGTAAGGATTTCATTCTCCTGGAAAACAGTTGACTCTTTTGCGATGTTTATTTGTTCACTTCCTTATTGTGCGTGGGCTCCAGGAGTGACAAAAGTAGAGGTAAAGAATTTTAACCGGTGCTGTGCCGACCATATTACACCAATGAGAAATGAGTTAGTCAGAATCCTGTGGGACTTTCCCTCTATCTGTTCCACTGACATAACTTTTCTCTTCAAATCTTCACTGACTGAATAAATTGTCAAAAATACAAAAAAATAGGGTCTAGCCTGGAGTTTTGGCAGAAATCATACTGTATTTCTGGTCAAATGTTGTCCGTTGTATCAAATGTTCTATTGAATATGGAAATTCATGTTAAATATGTGCTGATGTGGCGTTTGTAGCATTAAAAATGTTGTATTTGGGCATTAAAATGGCATTAAAAAGTAAAAAATTTGAGTTGCCGCTACCTGTATAAACCCCGATACAGCATTTTAATTTAGTTTTTAGTTTTGGGAAATCTTATCGCATAAAATAGACCTAGATTCGGCTTAGTTCAGTCGGCAACATAATGAAATGTGGGCCATCATCTTCTCTTTTGGTCATAGTTTAGTTTCTTGCCAAGAATACCAACTTGAAAAGACACCAGGCCACATACCCTCCGACCACATTTATTGGCAAAGTATTAAGAATGCCAAAATGCCCGATCAATGGAGGGATCTGTCGGTGTAATTATGTGACTTCAGGCCCGGGCCAACTGTGGAAGGTGTTAGCTGTTCTTGGTGGTCTTCTTCGCCGCATTTGGTGCGTTTCTCCGTCTGAATGGGGGGAAAGGCGGGCGGGCGGGCGGGGGTGGTTTCAGTTTTAGTTGGGGGGAAGGGAGAGGAAGAAGTAAGAAGGTCGAAGAGGGCAGAGGCAGAAACACAAGGAGAGAACAGGACGGGAAACCGAACCAAAGTGGAGGTGGGGGGAGGATTCCCTGCTAGTTTTTGCCTGTAAAATGTACACGTAGAAGTCCTTTCTTGAATGTGGGTCATTGTTTTGAAGTGTGTCATGCAACTACACAGCAAAAGTGTTTGAAGTGATACTAATTGCCCATGTGATTGATCATTATGTTCCATTAGGCTGCAAATGAATATTGATTAAACGCACTATGGCCGGTCCACATGCCATCTCTTCTGTAAATGTAATTCCACTTAATAATCTGCGCTAAAAGCCAAGTCTCTCTAATCTAAATCAGTTCAGCTATATGTTTATCTTAACACGAGCACGCTGAAAGTAAAAGAAAGTTCAAAACAACCTTTTGCCGTGTGTTATCTGTACTGTTTAGATCTATGTTCCCATTCATTCTTGGAGCTGGACTTCGCAGTTCACATAGCAGTCTGTTCTGAAGAGCACGCATTATGTCACAAGGTTTATGGTTGCAAGAAGAAGGGAGCTATCATCAAGCCTTCTGCTTCTCAAGATTAAAGCCTGTCATGGAACTTTCAATAATTAAAGACCCATTCTATTAACACTATTGATTAGCAGTCCTGATAATGCGATTTCCCAAAAGACTATCACCCATGTAGCACATCCCATTACCATAAGCTGGGATAAGGGAAAGTTGCTAACACAGCCTATTTGTTATCAAAAAATCCAGACGTTTGTTTAAAGATATTTAAAGTGAAAAGTCACTGTCACAAAATAGAGACAAAGAGGTTTTGTGTTCAATATAAAATGGTAATGTACAGTAGTTTCAAGTTTATTTGCCGTGTGCATTAAAGTACTAGGTGCCCTAAGTAATGAAAAAAGTTTTGCCCTGGCACTCTCTGCTAATATAAAAAAAAATCCTACTTTACAGATAAATAAGATGATAATAATAGAAGAAAGAAAACACATCAAAACAACCCATGCATTTCATTTACATGGGAGCTACCTTACCCTCCTTGAGACTAATGTTCATTAGCCTCACCACCTGGGGATAAAAACTGTCTCTTAAACGAGAGGGCCGAGTTCTGAGGCTCTGCAAACGTCTCCCCGAAGGGAGATAAGAGAAGAGGGAGTAAGCAGGATGACTAAAGTCCTGCATGAGTCCAAGAGCCTTTTTCTCACAGCATTTGTTATACAGGTCCTGTATCTGAGGCAGTACCGGTCAAAAGTTTGGATTAGTTTTCCTCACAATTTTGCTTTGATTCTCATTGATGGTATTTAAGATAAGAGATAACTGTGGAGGACTGTGGAGCTCCATTAACAGGCCTATTTCCAATAAACAGAAAGTCAATAGGAGTTTTTTTGGATTCCCCCATATGCTAACTGGCTTCACGGAGGACAAGCTAATCGCACCTCCATTGTTTATACACTCTATTGAATGAAAACATGGAATTATGTAAGAAACAGAAAAGGAAAGGGTGTAATAATAATATGTTTTGTATTTCAAATCCTTCAAAATTATTTTTTGGCATTTTCTGCGTGTAAACCATTTCTGGTGACTAGATTGTGAAGCTGATTGAGAAAATGCCAAAAAGTGTGCAAAGCAGTAATCAAAGTAAAAGGCGGCTATTTTGAAGAATCTATTTCACCATTTTTGTTTAACATAATTCCACCTGTAAGAAAGAAAGAAGACCAATACATACACTACTGTATACCACTGGTTCTCAAACTGTGGTGAGGTTATTTCAGCATTTAAGTTTGGTGTGTGTTCTGGTTTACACCCAGTTTAGACATAATTGAACCACTTTTTAGGGTTAGTCTTGTTTGTTAGGCCTGGTGTTGGAAGGACAAATATTTCATGAAGTGCTATTTGGTGTGAAAAGTTTGAAAAGCAGTATAACAAACTAAAGGCAGTCTGGAGTTTGGACTATGAGGGATTAAATGGAAACTAGTTTATTCAATCGAGCTGGGGTGGAAAGCATTCATTTATTATTTGAGCTTAGGTTGTTCTTCCTGAAACATTTATCTCATGAATCATATTTGTAAAAGCCAGGTTTTAATATAAATAAATGAGAAAGTGGAGATGTATTTATTCCCATATTGCACAACACAATTTCCTCTCTTTTTTTAGTGTTGGGAAATTTGGTAACAAAAAAAAACAAACAATAAAATCGATGTCCACGATGCTAAGACTTGGCCCCAACTTGAAACAAAAGCTCCAAAAGGCTGTTCCCTCCATTGCGCATCGTGCCAGGTGCTCCGTGTTATTTTAACTGGGTGCACATGGAGGTGCCGGACTAAAGGTTGAGAATGAAACAAATCATATCAAACAGTTTCCTCCGCAGTTGTCGGCTGATGTAACAGTTGGTCCAAGTGTGAAACCAGAACCATCCAGACGTCAGACGCAGCATGTGAAGGTCAACTCTACTCTTTCATCAAATATTAATAAATGTTTTGGATCAACTCTTGAGGCGGAAAAGCTGAAAAGTTGGTGATGCGCGCGGTGCCATGTGTTCAGTCAAGTAAGTGGCAACTCATGTCCGTGCTTTGCTTCTGGCTGAGGCGTGTCTCTCTGGGGATGGTCAGGGGAGCACAGGCCACACCCATCTGGACCACCCCATCAATCAACCAATCCCATCTCACATTAATTATTTGTCTTTTTTGTTCCAATTTATAGATACAGTATGTACGGTTGTCTGTAATTGTCTGTTTCGAAGCGTGGGGCCAGACAATGAAATGTGGTCTCTGTTTAGACTTGGTTTGGGACCTTGACTGGTGTAGTCTATTTTAGAGTCCGAAGTTTACCTCCTGATTGTTGACCTAACCTTTCATGGCTAGAATTTTCATTTCTTTACTGGCTGTACACAATGTATATGACAGTAGTTTGCAAAGATTAGTGTAATTTTCCTAAAGGACAGTTTGGTTTACCAGAAACCAAAGTCTCCTGTAACTGACAGATGATATTACTGATAATCTTTTTCAGTTTTGATATAATTCTGTTATTTTTGGAAGTGAGTTGTTGCTCTAAAGGTGCCCACACACTAGAGGATTTAAAATCTTGTGAGAGTAAAGACCACACACACTTAAGGACAGACATGAGGACACACATACACATACTGTACATGAGGAGTCCCACCACAGATCATGCCATGAGAGAAAGTTTTTATTGAGCCACGCCTCCTCAGACTAAGAATCTGGCTAAAAATCCTTTAGTGTGTGTCCAGCTTAACTGTGGAAACCTTACATTAATTTTATTTACTGAGTTAGGCAAAATAAGTTTAACTTCAGCCCAAACCCTTCGGTCACAAATTATGAGATTTTAGCTTATGTAATAATAATAATAAGTTAACAGAAACAGTTTTGTGTCTCCTTTCTCTTATTGAGTATACTACTATGGTATGGTATGTATTTATTTGTACAGTGACAGTGTACAATTTAACATTGACACAAAGGAAAGATGCATTGTACCAGGTTATAGCAAAAATGCTAATTTCCACCTGTAGTCCCTGGGCAGGCTGATGTTACTACTACTATTACTACTACTTATTGGTATTTTCATTAGCTTTTTAGTGCTTTTGACCTCTATGCCATTAGCTAAAGTTTTGTAAATGGATTTTAAGGTTTTATGGTTTTTACCTGTGGTTCCCAACCTGGGGGATGCCTGGAATTTCAGGGGGAGCCTTGTCTGGTCAGAAGTTCAGGTCTATTTTAACAAATGAAATAGTACAAAAAATAGCATTATTACATAACCGAGAAAGGCCTGGATATGCAGAAAACACTTTGGGGGTCATTTAAGCATTTGCTCATATGCAAAACAAGTACCACATTCAAAAGTGGACCAGCAGAGTCATTTGTGCATTATTTCCTCGTGTAGTATTCTGTCATTTACATAGAGTATCTGATTTGGGGTCTTAATACAGTGATTCAGGCTATTTGAAATGATAAATTAGGTGCAACATACCCACAAAAGGTTCTGCACTATTTTCCTAATTGCACTTACTATCCTGATAAATGACCCCCTTTCTGTTTTTGTGGTATTAAAATGGTATTTGGCAAATATTTTTATGCTTTGATGCACTTTATGGTGGCTGTTTTTTAGGAATGTCGAGGCCCGGCCCAATAGTATTCGGGTAATATACAGTACAGTTAAACGTTAATCGGACATGCTTCCACTGTGAGCTGAATCTTGATTTTAAAATTGCTAATCTAATCGCAACAGCCGTACTTGTGGGAGAATTCACAAGTTACTATTTTTCCCCAACCTGTACAGCTCACTATGTCCAGTATGTATCCAGTCCAGACAGTAGCGCTCCTCTGTCTGTCTCCTTTGCTCTGTTTCCCCCATGTGTGGTGCGAGACGCGGCGTTCGGCAACCACAGCAGCCGGCCCCATGCTCCTCGGCGGCCTGTGTAACTGAAGCTGTTTGTTTGTGCTCCTCTGTATTTATGTGGACAGAGGCTCGCTGGTCAGGCCCGTGGAGGCAGGCCAGCGGCAGGTCTCCCTCAGACAGCCAGTCACTGTTTGCTCTGCGGTCGGCTCCCGGCTGCACATCAGCTGTAGGAAAAAGTCCTGGGCAAACAACAAGGAGATTTACAGTAGGCTGAGATGAAATAAACAAATCAGTCACTATTTTCATGGGTTTAGGCTGGACGCGCTCAGTTTAACGCCAGACAAATGCGTGACCGACGTGCAAAGTGTCTGAGGCGTGTGTGAAATCCAAAACTGGACAACTGTTTAGTGCAGGGGGGGAGAGAGAGCACTGTTGGCTTTAAGTAACAAGAAAAGGTGAAAATGAGGATGAGTTTCTGGACGTTCCACAACTTCCAGAGTCACCTTTCAGGGTCACAGTCACAGAAATGCTAACAAAACTATCCTGCACGGTCATGAAATTGATACTGTATATGCTTTGTAATTGGTTCCACTACTAGAAAAAAATAATCAGGAATTTGACCTATGAGTAAGTTATGAAAACCCTATTTTCTATTGAGATGCCTGGGATGTTCTGTGATGGTCTTTTTGACACCAGTGCCATTTGTAAACCAGTCTTTTAAAACATCTTGTGCAGTGGTGGAAAGTAACAAAGTAAAAAGTACAAATTATAGGTACTTTAACTTTAATTTTATGATGAATACTTTTTACTTTTACTTCTTAAATCTGTATCTGTACTTTCTACTTCACTACATTTTTAAATTGGGTTAAAAGTAAAAGTATTTTATTTTCAAAGTGACCTCTCTACAATGAACCTGTTTAGTTCCAGTTTAGACCTGGTTGAGTCCTGGTTTAGACCTGTTTTAGTCCTGTTTTAGTCCTGATTTAGTCCTGTTTTAGTCCTTATTTAGACCTGTGTCCTGGTTTGGTCCTGGTTTACTCCAGGTGTAGACCTGGTTTAGTCCTGATTTAGACCTGTTTTAGTCCTGTTTTAGTCCTGGTTTAGTCCTGGCTTAGTCCTGATTTAGACCTGTTTTAGTCCTGTTTTAGTCCTGGTTTAGTCCTGGCTTAGTCCTGATTTAGACCTGTTTTAGTCCTGTTTTAGTCCTGGTTTAGTCCTGGCTTAGTCCTTTTAGACCTGTTTTAGTCCTGTTTTAGTCCTGGTTTAGTCCTGGCTTAGTCCTGATTTAGACCTGTTTTAGTCCTGTTTTAGTCCTGGTTTAGTCCTGGCTTAGTCCTGATTTAGACCTGTTTTAGTCCTGGTTTAGTATCCAGCCATCCATCTTCTTCTGCTTACCCGTTGCCGGGTCGCGAGGGCAGCAGTCTAAGCTGCCCCGATCACATAATGTCACATTAAATTCTTACTTTACTCTATTCTTTTTACTCATGAAGTACATTTTACAGTGGATACTTTTATTCTATTACTTAAGTATATATTGAATCTGATACTTTTACTTAAGTACTGTATCTACATTTTTATTCTACAAGTAAGAATATTGAGTACTTCTTCCACCACTGCAACTTATTGATTCTGTTGACTCTTTGCACATGTATCTTATTTATAGTTTGCTAAACAAGATTTATTATTTAAAGCTACACTGTGGAACATTCAGAGTTACAGAGGTTTACACATTATAAATAGAAATGAACCCTTCAACATTGTAAATCGAGTGGCAAATCAGTGAAATTCATGTTGTTGCTGTTGCTGTGATGTAATGCTCACTGCCATGCTGTTGCTACAGTATGACTCCACACACACATAACCTCCATATGCTGCTGTGGCTTCAAAATAAAGCATTTGAATGAAGTCCTATGTATTTAAAGTTTCGCTGTCTGTCGTCAAAGCAGAGCAGCCACATCTCCACAGAGACGAACCGGTGATGTCCTGCTGCCAACAAAAGTACAAGTCAGGTCTCAGGAGAAACTGTCATGATTAATATATGATTGTATTTTATTATTATATTCACCGGGAGCACAGTGGCTTAGTAGTTTCGGATAGGATTTCTGGACTGTGTGGGCCTTTTTGTGTGGAACTTGCATGTTTCTCCCCATGTCTGAATAGGTTTTCCTCCAGTTTCCCCCACCAAAACATGCACAATAGGGAAATGCTCCAACCAGGTGATTCTGACCCTTATGGCTCCACATATAGCTCGTGGGCGCTGCACTGCACACTGATACTACAATAATGAAATTAAAATGCGTATTATACAAGTAACATTGCTTTGTCATTCAGATACTTTAGTATAGTATAGTAGTTTTAGTTGTTGTTGTTATTGTATATATTGGCTTAAAACAGGTTTATAATTTAGTTTCATCATTGTGGTTAAAAGGAAAAAAAAGAGAAAAACTGATTGGCAACACATGTTGTGTTACAGTTGTGGCCAAACTTATGCATTTCATAAATGAATGATAACACAAAAACCTTTATTTCACTCATGGTTAGTGGTTGTGTGAAGCCATTTATTGTCAAAAAACTTGTTTGTTTACACTTTTCAACTAGAAACTAGCCAAATGTCCCTGATCAAAAGTTTACATATTATGCTTCTTGAAACAAACATCAATTTTTTCAGAGAGTCCTGTATTTCAGCTGAAGTGAGTTTTTCTTTTCTCCTGAACAATTTTCCTGGCAGTTGTTGAAGGTCATGTCAACGTTAGATCAGGGACATTTGAGCAGTTTCTGTTTCATTATGATGAGCAAATGAGTAAATAAAGGCAATAAATGGCTTTGCACAAAAAATATTTTTGTGTCATCATTCACATTGTATGAAAAATGGCCAAAAGATTAAACAGGTATGTAAACGTTTGTCCACAGCTGTACGTACATAATAGTATATCTAGCTTACATCGACAACAATGACCATAATTTGCCACACCCTGAACTTGACTATTGGAGCACTGCCTTTTGTGATAAGTAGCTCTCTTACATATCTCTCAACACATTCTTTCTCAGTACATTTCCCTGCTGAATTGTGGCTCTTGTTTCTGGCAGCCCTCTGGAAGAACTCCATTGTGCTGTATTCCCCATGACCTAATGCAGTCAAACAGTGTCATGTGGAGGACTGCTGGCTATAGCTTTTTAAACACGCATTCTCCCAAGCTACTAACCCATGCTAGCGCTCCTGGGTAGAGATCAGTACCTCTACTTTACATACATTTACTTCACTAACCTTTTCTGGGGTAGTTTTATGAAAGTATGATTTAGGTGACGCTGTACAGAAGCTTGATTATATTACTTTGAAGTATCAATATGCTTTCTTGGGTAAAACATCTTGTTACTCTTAGCATTCTGACATAAGCCTCATGACATACAGTATAAACATTATTCTTTGCATTTTATCTTGAAATACATTGTAAAGTTATTTTTATGGTGTATTAACCTCTTATACCCTACAGGACCCAAATCTGGGGTTTAAGGGGTTAATGAGAAATATTTGAACTTGTACAAGAAGTATATATACTGTATATTTTTTAACCCTCATCTGAGTAATTAAGCATATTTGTTTGCTTCTACTTTTTAAAATACTTTATTGGAGTCTTTATGACATGTCTCTATGGGGACATTTCAAGTTTTAAGAAATAATGAATATCTGAAGAAGTATTTAAGTTAAGCATTAATCTATTGTAGTAGTAAAGTAGTTATTAAGTACAAGTCAAACTTAATAAACAAATCAGTGCAAGAAGGAGCGCTCCGCAGGTCCTTCATACCCCCCGCCGTCAGACTCTACACTTCTACTGTATAGCTCTATGTGCAATAACAATATTTTAATACGTGCAATAACCTCAGTGTTTACAATATTTACAATACCAGCAATGTCACTTTATCAAAGAACCACCTGAATGTGAACAGTTACTTATTATATATTCATACTTGGATCTATACTCATGTATATATCACATATAGCACATCCTGTTCAATTCCTGTTTTTTGGATATTCTTTCCTCTAGATTAGAGTTTATTCTATTTTTATTCAGTGTACATAAGAGATGTTTATTCAATTTTTATTGATAGATGCTTAGCGTCATTTGTACTGTTTTGCGAACTTATTTCTTCTGTGATGGCACATTTCCTGACTTTTTGCACCCCCCCCCCCCCCCCCCCTTTTTTTTTTTTTTTTTTTTTTTTTTTTTTTAAAATATATTTTTTTTTTTTTTTTTTTTAATATATATA
>OMNZ01053597.1:0-22336 GCA_900303255.1 Lesueurigobius sanzi | reverse complement strand
AGTTGAAGTGTAGGACGTTTCGATCTTACTCCAAAGATCGTCATCAGCTACTGAAGGCCTGGAGCACGCTGTGGGTTTATAAAGGCAGTGAACCAGGCCTTCAGTAGCTGATGACGATCTTTGGAGTAAGATCGAAACGTCCTACACTTCAACTACAGAGTACAGATGAAGACTGAAGAATTTTTGCCTACGATGGACAACTCCTGTATGACTGAGAACCTTCACAAACGTCCTACGTACTTGTGTCACGGGAGGTAGCCTAAGTTGAGGACTGCTACCTGCTGCTAACTATAGCTAAATAATTCTGGATTGTTTTGCAAACACATACCAAATAATTGTATAATAATTGCGATTTCAATTATTTCAGCTAATAATTACGAATATTACATGATTAGACTGAACAGGCTGGTCAGGAGGTCCAGCTCTGTCCTGGGCTGCCCACTGGACTCTGTGGAGGAGGTGAGTGAGAGGAGGGTGTTGGCCAAGTTCACATCCATCATGGACAACACCTCTCACCCACTGCACAGGACTGTAGAGGAGCTGAGCAGCTCCTTCAGTGACAGACTGAGACACCCTCAGTGCAAGACGGAGCGCTACCGCAAGTCCTTCATACCCACCGCTGTCAGACTGTACAACTCTACTGTATACTTCATATGTGCAATAACATCTGTGTTTACAATATCTGCAATGTCACTTTATCAACCGCCTGAATGTAGACAGTCATTTATTATATATCACCTGCAATGATAACTCCATTTCATACAATTCAACTAGAGTTCATTTTTATTTTATTTAATCTATTTAGTGCTTAAGAGATGTTTGTACAGTTTATTTACAGAGAGACGCTAAGAGACTATCTTTATTCTATTTTATTTTATTGTTACTATTATTACTAATGCCTGTGTAATGTTGTTTTGCTTCTTTGATGACACTTTTCCTGACTTTGTGCACCCCCCTGTGTGATACTGTCCTAAGAGCTGTTGTGACAAGTAAATTTCTCCATTGTGAGATCAATAAAAAAACTATCTTATCTTATCTTAGCTCGTACTTGTCGTAAAAAGTTTGTGAATCCCTGGTCTAGCTCTGTATGCTAGCTACCTCAACACATGCAATTTCATCAATCTGCATTAAAAAAAACCTTAACATGCACACTTTTATTTGTATGCACATGTTTATTTTATATTATTTTAACACATTTGAACCAAAAGCATCTGTTTTTACCTCCAGTCTGATGCAGTGATGTCCAGATGCTTGGCGCCCAGAGCAGGGGGCAGGTCACAATCCACGGAAATGACGGGGGATTGTTTTGAATCGGCGTGAAGAGGCTGCAAGACTCTGATAACAGCACCACCGCGGAGCATCCCCTGCGAGTCCCAGGGAAATCTTCGAGCTTCATGTCGCCATAATTACTAATAAGTAAGTTAACATTCACCAATACATAGTCCAGTGTGAAACCGCTGCATCTGACCAGGTTAAAGTAGCAGAAGGCAGCCGATGCTAACATTACGCTAGCAATTAAACAAACGTTTGCTAACTAGCTGCTCGGCTAACAACATCACTGGGCTAAAATAAAACATTTAGCTAATGCTGAGCGTGCAACTGTCTTTGGTGGAAATGTAGGCGACCGGGTTATTTTTGATGAACCATTAGCGTTTCTTGGGCTGTGGAAGGGATGCCTTTTGTAGATCGTCCCTGCAGCGACGCTAAGAATAGCACAGATATCTGCACATTTTAGTGGTCAATTAATCCACCGTGAAGTACCAAAGCTAGCATCTAAAAATGCCTGTGTATTTCCCTGTTTATTGCAAATAGGGACACATTTGGCACATTATTTATTTCTAAACATACAAGTAAGACTGTGTTATTTATGTGACTTGTTTATTTATAATGTTGTAATATTTATTGCTTCCATCATGGCATATTGGCTGTTAAATAGGCCATACAAAATTCTATAATCATCAAAACAGGCTTTCATAAGAAACTTCACTGGTTGAGAGCTGAGGAACTGTTTGTAGCTTGCCTTGCTCCCTCATCTACTTTCCCACTTCTAACTGTACTTTGCCCCCAGTTAGTAGAGAGCCATGGACCTCCACAAAATTATCCATGATGCACTGCACGAGTTCATCCAGACTTACATTCCGGATGCCGATCTCAGGTAGCCTTTCTATTTCTAGCTCTTTATATCGGTGAGATGTGTGGTGCCAACGCTAAAGTGGCTGTTGTTATTGCAGCACACTGGATGATGTCCTGCTGTCATACATCACTGGAGTATTGGAGGATCTTGGCTCACAGGAGAGCGTGGAGGAGAACTTTGATGTGGAGATCTTCACTGAAATGTTGGAAGCCTACGTCCCCGGGTTTGCTGAAATTGACAGGTGAAATGATGTAGTGTGTAAAGCTATATATGGGAGAGAAATTTCCAAAAAGAAAATCAAACCAATGTTATTCTTGATATTTGATAGTGATTGAATTCACAAACCTGACATGTTTTTCCTATGGCTGAAAGTCCTTTCTACTGGCCAGCATCAGGCACATGTTTTTGAATATTGTCAGCACCTTTTATGAGAAACTAATTAGACCTTCATGTGTGTTGACAGAGAAAACGTTGAATTTTACAATAAACTAAAACTAGAAATCTGCATTTTGACAATTACTATAGTTACCAGCACAGAACTTTCAGCTGCCCTCCACCTCAATTTTAAGCTATAGGCTCTTTAGAGAGACCTATTATTCGTGATATATTGAAACACAATCTTAACTATGATTGAGCTCTTCTAATTGTCAGGTTTACAGTTAATTCTGTGGCAGTAACAGAAACTTAAGCTAAGGTTTATTTAAAAGGTCTTGATTTAATACTTGCTCAGCCAATAATAAGGGTTATTACCATATTAATTGCCTATTGCCTATTAATTGCCTATATAAAAACTAGAGCGATCCATAAATCTATTATGTTTTCTTACTATCGGGCCCAGCTCTAAGTTTTCTTATTGAAATGTGAGCTTAAGAACCAAAACAATAATGCACACATACACAACATTTACATCATATGATTTCATATTTCTTTTGTAATTGTGAATAAATCAACTTTTGTTTGAATATTTGTTTTATTGAACACTGTATTTGTGGACAATGGACATAGAGGGATAATTCTCATAGATTCTTCAAAATAGCCACCCTTTGTTCTTGCCATTTTCTCGATGAGCTTCATAAGGTATAAACCAAAACCTGAAATGGTTTTCAACAGTCTGTGAAGTGAAAACCATTTCTGCTGCTGACTACATTGTGAAGCTATACTGTTGTGCTCAAAAGTTTACATGCCCTGACAGAATGTAAGGGTATGTAAACTTATGCATTTCATGGAATATGAATGATGACACAAAAACCTTTATTTCACTCATGGTTAGTGGTTGCGTGAAGCCATTTATTGTCAAAAAACATGTTTGTTTACGCTGAAACTAGCCAAATGTCCCTGATCAAAAGTTTACACATTGTGCATTTTGAAAAATGCATACATTTTTTCTAAGTCCAAGTTTGTCAGAGAGTCCTGTATTTCAGCTGAAGTGAGTTTTTCTTTGCTCCTGAACAATTTCCCTGGCAGTTGTTGAAGGTCATGTAAACGTTAGATCAGGGACAGTTAAGTAGTTTCTGTTTCATTATGATTTCAAAAGAGTAAACTCAGTTCTTTGACAATAAATGGCTTCGCACAACCACTAACCAGGAGTGGAAAAAAGATTGTTGTGTTATCGTTCATATTCTATGAAAAGGGTATGTAAACTTTTGAGCACAACTGTATGTACTGTGTAAGTATTTCAAAATTCCAATTTCCAGGGAATAAAACAAAGGAATGTAAGTACATTTATACAAAATGTATTATTTTTGGTTATAGACTTGTACATAGTGGAAAAAGTAGCCAAACGTTTGCTCAAGTAATTGTATTGTTATTTTAAAATAATAATTCTCAACTAACAATCAAAAGTATCAAGTGAATTGAACTCAGAACTACCCAACTCTGCACATAACGCTTTACTATTGTCCATATTATGCAGCACAAGGCAACAAATAACGGAGCCAAACCATTGTGACTTGCCTTGTTTTTGATTGCAGTGTCAAAGTGTGTGAAATGATGTTCAGCCTGGCTTCCAAACTGGCCACCGCTCGCAGTTCAGGTACAAACTCTCGCCAAGTTTTTCAACAACACTGTCCAAGCGTCTTCCCAATGTGATTTCATATCAATATCCTGCTGGCATGGGCTCCACTTTGGGACACGACTGCGGGACATGGATCAGCGGCCTGACATTTGTTCTGCCGTGTGCTGCTGATTAATTGGTTTATTGTCTCACTTTCAGCTGACAATGAAAACAGTGTGCCTAAGGCGAGGACAGATGAGATTTCGCTGAAACTCGCCACCATGCCAAGTGCATCGCCAACGGGGAGTGAAGCGCAGTGCCTTACAACGCAGCCAGAGGGCGCCACAGCCAAGGTAGTCACAAGCCATGAGTTTTAATTTCAGAACGGTTTTGAGTGCCCAGTCCAGTGAGAAAAGTATCCCTGATTAAACTTTTTCATGATAATGGGCAAAGAACAATAGAAAATGCTCACTTAAAGGTCCTATACCTGATTTTCTTTTCTTGTAGTGGAACAATTTTCTTAAGCATAGGCATTTGTGGGGAAAAGATACTGTGCGTTTGATTCTAAAGCATTTGTATCAATTTTCTGAACTTGCATGCTTGTTTTTGTTAGCTTTTCTGCAATAACGACCATGATAAGTGACCCTGCAAGTTTTATGTGAAAAGTTAAACTGATATTGTGACAGAATCAATGTCTCTAGGGCAGTGGTACCCAATGTGGGGCCCGGCGGGAAAATTTGGCCCTCTGAGGGGTTTGATTTGGTCCTCGAGATGGTGCTGAGATTAAGTAAGGAGTATCTACAGTGCAAAAATGAATCTAAAAATAAGTAAAATTTTCTTGAAAGAAGATAATTTAACCTTTATTTGAGCAGGTAAACACATTTTCTGTCAAAGGAATAAGTCTTTTTGCATTTAGAATAAGAAAAAAACAAAATCTTATTGTACGTAAAATAAGAGTAAATATCTTTAGCACTTATTTTTCATTGAAAAAAGAGCAAAAATCTATTTCTCAAAAATACAGCAAAGGTGAGCGCTGCTGTGGGATCCTGGTGATGTGTGAGAACTGTAGACCCAGGTGCTCTTCAAGGCTGAGGCTCAACTTATAAATCTACACGAAACTTGCAGGTGAAGGTGTGTGGCAAGAACAGTCCGAGGCACTCTGGTTATAGAAAAATAAAAGTCCTTTATCCTTACATGGACATGCCTACGTGTTTCGACAACAGTGTCTTCATCAGGGCATCAAGTTAAAAGCTTTTAACGTGTATAGGTTGAAAAATCTATTTCTATTGGCATTTTTTTTACTTGGCAAGTCACAAAATCCAGAAATGTTCACTTATTAAGATGTAATTTTTGCAGTGTACATTGTTTAATTTGACTGAATAGACTATTACTAGCTACTAAGGAGACCAAAACAGCATGTCTTACTCAATATCACAGTTATTAAAGGGTATTTAATCATAGATCTGGTTCAATTTGGTCATGTAAAAACTGTATTGCGTTTGGCCTTTTGCTCGTGAATACTTTTCTATTTTGGCCCTCTGTGTAAAATACTTTGGGCACCCCTGCTCTAGGGTTTCTGGTAAGATGGCAACATGGTGAACACCTACCAGTCACACTACAAAAAAAAATGTTCTCGAGCCTCCTAAAGGCCGCTGTGATGGAAAGTAAAGGCACCATCTAACCACCCCGCTAAGTTAAAACTGTCAATTTTCTAATCAGATAAAGTGGGTACTATATTTTTATGCGGAATAACACAGAATTGAGTGGGGGAGAATCCTTTAGGAGCGTCTTAATACTGCGCGGAGGTCGAAGTGGTGTTATTCCGCCTAAAAATATAGTACCCGTTTTATCCGCTTAGAAAACAGTTTTAAGACAGTTTTAATTTTGTGTAACTAAACTTTGAACATGTAACTACTCACATAGCCCTATTTAAATAGGGGAAACTTGGAAGAGATTTGTGGCTTCTAAATTTGGTGCCATGGGACTATACTGTAGAGTCAAAATGCTAACAACGTCTTTGGTCGTCTTACGAGACTGAAGGCACGCACAAAGACCAGACAGCCACGCATCGCCTCATCTAAGCCCAGGTTAGAACATATGTATGCATGTAAAAGCGCTGAACTATTCCTTTTAAGGAGTAATATGATGAATAAGGATTTATCAAAGGGCTGATTGATTTAAAGTAATGTAATTAAAATCTGATAAACAAATATGCCAAATGAATTCTCAACATTTTTCACATTTTACATATGTCCATGAACATCCACAACATCTCTTTGTAATCGCACCTTACTTACACAATATTTTATTCTCTGCAGAGGATTGTAGAAAAAATATGAAAGAAATCTTACTGTTCATGAGATTTGTGACCTGTCAAAATGTGAATTTGATTTTATTTTGATGAATTGATTGGGTCTTTTAGCCATTTTTTTTTCCACTTTTAAATCAAACTAAAAGGCCCAATGACAGAGGGAAGGAGCAAGTTTTAAACTTGGTTTTCGTTTTTAGCAGTTGTCCAAACTCATTTTATTAGAATGAGTTTCTAAGCACATTTCACAACTTTAACTTTCTGAGAGCGTTACCAGCATAACAACAATAACTAGCCTACTTGTTCACAATCAATGATATACTGTACTTCAGAATCAGAATAGATTTTATTGTCATTGTCAGTGAAAGGATTTACAAACTTCGGTGCAATCGTGGACATGAAACAGAAAACTTGTATAGTGATAAATAAACCATAACAGATTATAAAACGATTAGGGTATGCTTATCGTTTTATACTTTAAAAAGTAGCTTAAAAGAAGGTACAGCTGATTGGATGTACAACTCACAGTCAATTTCACTTATTTTTTTCTCTTCCAGCTGCCACTGTCTGAATGGGAGGCCCAGGAACAACACCTTCTTGAAATGTTCCCCAAGTGCTCCGTGTCCGAGGCTCGTAACGCTCTGTCTATCGCCAAAGGAGACATGGAGGAAGCCGTCCGCCTCATTATAGAAGGCGATGTCCAGCTCAGCCCCACTCCTCTAAATGTAAGAAAACATGTCTCCCTTTGAAATAGTTCCTTATATTAAAAGTGTGATTCTACACATGTGTTTGTTGTTATTTTTCAAGGTGAACCAAGGAAAGACAATGACATCGGTTGCTGACCAGAAGCTGAAAGAGAGCATCTTGGAGAAGTGAGTTATTAGTTTAGGTTTGCAGTTTAACTCCGTAACAGACTTTTTTCCAAGAATGTGTGTTTTGGAATTCAGACCAACTCCAGACAATAAGTAGTCGAAGCCTGGGTGGGGCTAATGGCAGATAATAAATCCAGTTTCTAGATTAGAGGATGATCATACCATACCATACCAACTTTATTCATAACGCACTTTAAAAACTTTGCAGTTGGCCAAAGTGCCGTACACAGAACTCTGTAAATTCCATACTCCATGTAGGATAGGTGAAAAAACTAAACACCCAGTTCAGATGACTACTTTTTGCTCAAATAAAGAACTCCCAGATGACTGAGACAACATACAAAAATGACACATATTGGCCAAATTACAGTTAGTTATAAATTAATTGATCAACCAAGTCCCATAGACAAGTCCCAAGACATAAAATGACACATAATAAACCCATTATGAATTTTTACAAAATGTCTTGATTATAAAAGTGCGTATGTGACCAATTTTACACATTTCAAAAGTTAAAACAATTCCTGATTTCCGAAATACGTGCATGTTCAATGTGTAGTCAAACTGCGCATGAGCACGGACCCAAGCGAACCGGATGGTGGGACAAAAACATTTGAAGCACTTCCCAGCATTTAATGTAAAAAAAACATCAGCAGTAGATACAGAGCTAACTTTCACTTCTTAATTCAGCCATATTGACGAGTAAAGCCTTTTCCAGTTCTATCATATTAATCCCAAGACTTGAGTCACATGCACCAGAAGCACATGGCTACTCATTATGCATGTAAACAAATGGACATACTTTAGCCCCAGTGCTCTGACTCTTCCTGAATGATACATGGAACACCCCTAAGGTCATTCTTTGCCTGTAAACTGTGCAGATCCTCTCAAAGACCAATCACTAACTGCTTGATTCCACATCCTCCGCTGCGCACCGCCGCGGGCCGCCTCCGAGCTTCCCCTCAATGGAAGGCTCAATGCCCACTACATCCGTCCCACACCACTCTGCCTGGGTGCGTCAAGTCTAGTAGCGCATGAAGTATGAGGTGTATGAGGTCTGTGTACATTCTCCAACGTGGCGCAGACGGACTAGAAAAATAGAAGTCCTCCGTATTTTGGTCGTGGCGGAGAGGGTTGGAGCGGAGCGAGCTGGAGGATGTGGAATTTGGCAGTAACTGTAGTTAACAACTATACATACGCTGCTGACATTAGCCTAGCGCTAGCCCACGTAGCCAGCTTTAGCCTATTTACTTGTTACGAATGGACAGATAAAACTGCACAACAGAGATGGTATGATCGTAGCAAAACCCAATAAATAGTGGTTTAAATGAAACTTAGTGATAACCTGATCAGGACCTTCTCAGCTTCGTGGGAGTATTCCTCATGCTCCACTTTTCTCTCTACCGCTGCTTCCACCAGATTCTCCAATTCCATTTTACAATATTTTCCGACTGTTATACCTCTGTCCCGCAAATACTTCTTCAATTCTGGCACTTTTCGCCGCTTTCGCTTGTTGTCCAACATTTTTGTCCCACCATCTGGTTAGCTCGGGTCTGTGCGCATGCGCAGTTTGACTAAACATTGAATGTGCACGTGTTTCAGAAATCAGGAATTACATGATGCTTTAAACCCAGTGCACACTGCATGATTATTTTTTTTCATTTTATAAGATTTTTGCATGTAGAATTTTAAAGGCTCACTTGTTTGACTGTCCAAGTATCCTCAAAGTAGCTCTGGGCCATTTCTTGTTGGTAAAAGTGACTCACTAAGGAGGAAAGGTTGTAGTGGAAGGTTGAAGTATGATCAATTACTGTATATACTGTATTTCGCAGGTACATGCATGTGGACAGCGAGGAAGACAACAAAACACATCGTCCCGTTGCCCCCAAAGATGTGAGCTCAACTCTCCCCCCCCAGTTCACTTCATCAGTCACTCTTTTGTTTTGTTTTTTGTAACTCCCCCGAAATGTTTTTTTTTTCTTCTTCTTTTTACAGGCTCCGAAAAAGCTTGTGCGTTACCACGACAACCAGGTGGTCACAACCAAGGGCGAGCGTTACCAGCTGGTGAAGAAGAACGAGGCGGACGAGATGAAGAAGACGTACGTCAACCTCAAACCTGCCAGAAAGTACAGGTTCCATTGATGACTGGCCCCGACGTTCCATGTGCAGCTACTGGCCATAGTGTTTACATCCTTATTTATTGAACTGTTCCAAACCATTCATAGGCGTGTGCGTGTCAGTGGCTTATTCTTAACACTGGTTGCCTGCATTTCGTTGCTATTTTAATTGTAGGTTTAATCCGGGCTGGGGACGATATGGCAGAAATAATTACAATCATGATTCTCTTTTTCTGATATATCGATCCATTTTGATTTTAACATTTATTTTTCTTATTAAAGAGAAATTCGTATGGCTTTAAATGTACATATGACTGGTTTTAATCCTCCTGTAATTATGGCTTAGTGGGATTGATTAGATTTGTAGAAATGGAATGAAGAAAAGTTGGGAGAAAGGGTTATTTTTATTTAGAAATTTGAAGGTAGTGGCGTGGAGAGAGGTAAAGTTTCATAGGATTCTGACTCATTCATTCCTCATTGGTATAATATGGTCGGCACGGCAACAGTTGGGTTGTTTACCTCTATGTACTGTATGTCACTTCCTGGGTCTCGTCCAATAAGGAAGTGGAAAAAATAAATATCGCAAAACATGGAGAACTAGGTAAAAGTCTAGCTAAATATTAAGTATAATTGTGTTAAGTAGGCAAAAAGTTCTTCAGTCTTCATCTGTACTGTGTAGTTGAAGTGTAGGACGCTTCGATCTTAGTCCAAAGATCGTCATCAGCTTAGTAATGACTTGAGCACGCTTGTGGGTCTCTTAAGAGTAAACCAGAAGGAGGAGTAACCTCTAAGTCCCTCCTCTCTTGGTGCTGAAAGTAGGAGAACATCTAGCCTGTTCATAATTACTGTGGCTCGTTACCTCTGTATTGGCTCACCCTGGGCTAACTTTTAAGGGGCACTTTACACGATAACGCTCCGGGGTGAAAAACTTAAAACATTTCATCGGATGTCCATATCGTTTAGACGGTAACGGCGTTTTGGGGGCTCGAAAATGGAACAAAGTGAAACCACCCTCCACAGTGGAACACTGCAAAACGATCCGCTCTCGCATCACCGTGTGAAGGGTTCAAAGCACAAAACTGCGTTTCCCGGCACTGTTACGCAGGCGCGTTTGGTAGTGTTGCTCCGAGCGGCGGGGAAAGAGGGGGAAGAGAAAGTTGGGACTTACCCCGTAACCCCGCGATGTCCCGAGCTTTCTGTTTTGTCTGCACCATCCCAGAGTACGCCAATGTCTTAAAAAGTAATCCACGGCACAGAGGAACAAAATAGTTCAAAATATCCACTGAAGAAATATCAACTTTTTGCTAAGATCAACTAAATGCTTCCTTTGGCACTTCAAAATAAAAGTCCCCAATATTCCAGCGAGAGGAACAGCTTTATTGTGATGAGGTCCTGCAGCAACAACTCATGTAACTTTGTGCAGAGATGAACGTCTGACCATCAGAGACAGTTATTAGCTACTTTATCTGTGCCTCTGTTGCTTTATTTATGCTATTATAGACTAATTCCGCTGTACTCATGTTAAAATACACAGGTAAATTAAGTAACTAGTGATGTTACCAGGCGACAACAGAAATAAATGTGACATTTCTCACAGTTTTGCGCTGCCATTTAAATGCAGATTTCACTCAGAAACGGCCGTCTAAACGCGGAGTTAAAAGTGAAAACGAAACGGCACTTTTACGTTTTTGGTTCAGATCGTTTCCGTCTAAAGGGAGCCTAAGCCTTTTGAGACTTCTCTATGGCCCTGCTGCGACCAGTAGTCCAGGGTCTTCAGCATGACAACACAAATAATTGTGTTAACTATGTGTTAGTGATTTTTTTAAATGTCATATGCACTTTAAGGCTGTAATTTGTATGGTTAATTCATAGGCCAGATAGTCTTTAGAAACCTCAATCTACGTGCATATGACAGGTAACTAAAACATAACAAAATTTACAAAACTACTTTACTACGGTATATCATTTTGCTTCATTGAAAGGATACTGTCGGCAACGCATTATACAAGAGGGCCGAGCCTAGCGAGGGTGGGTGGGTGGTAAGCTTGTTGGGAATCACTATTTTTCACTCTTTTTGGGTATTTTCTGGCCGACTAAAAGCATATTTACCACACACAAATAAAGTAGAGTCAAATTGTTTTGACACATTAAAACATTTTCATTAAAAAATTGAGCAGATTGTCCAGTAGAAGTGAAAAACCGGCACTCGAAGCTAGCGTTAGCATTATGGTGAATTGGCTCGTTGAACCCCCTTTGGTCCTCTTCATGTCTCTATCTTTATTTGGTTAAACATATTTTGACATTGAACATTCAGCCTTTGCTAATGTAGTTGTGTCCCAAAGTTGCCGTCTGTATCTAATATAAGCTGCAAAATATGACCTAAGAAGAGGTAAACATTCCTTAACTGTCACTGTGCAACTATACTGTACGGAAGGGCCATGAGTGAGTCCCAGTTCTTTCCTCAAAGATCCACTATTTTTGTACGAATTATCCCTTTTTCAAACCATGAAAGTCAGAGGTAGGTCGGTGAAATCTGTCAGCTGTTGCCCAAACTATTTCCTAGCTCTCTCAGACCCTCCCGCTGTGTTTGGTAATTATGACTTAGTTTGATGGATAATATCTGTGGAAAGTTTTAATCTTACTTTTACATCAGTCAATTTAATGAAGAAAGGTTGGTTAGAGTTATGCTGAGGTTTTGCTATAATTCTTAGTCGCGATGAGTCATGACTAGTTGAGGGCAGTCGCAGTGGTGTCGGGTCTTGTAGTGCGTGCGGGTCAACAACTCCACTCACATTCCAGTCGTGCAATGTGGGCAGTAGAAAGACGAGACTAGACCCAACTGGCGGTTAATCAAACTTGTTTTAATTTTAAAGACAATTTTGGACTTACAGGAGAGGCGTGGGATATTTTACCGACATGACGCTTTGGGGAGCAGCAGAGCAGAATGATCACAGAAAATAGAAATAAATAAAATAATAGATCTGCCTTTTCATTTCTGTCATAACAGCAGCAGAAACAACCAAACAGTGGCCACAGATCACGCCAAACGGCACTAAATTATATCACCAAAAGGCCACAAGAACCATTTAACCAGATCTGAACCGCAAACGAATTCTTCAGCTGTAGTTCGCTCCGCTTTCCTCCGCTTTTCATTTTATTAAATCCACTGGAGAAACGTCCCACTTCTTTACCTCTTCTTAAAGAACAGCTAACCCCATACCAGAGCCTAACGCCACCCACATCTGGCAGGGGCGGAGCAGGGAACGCCCGGGTTGTGAGGGTTGGGTGTGGTCTGGGCTGTGATTGACATTTTGACAGCAGCAGTGACAGTAAGAGAAATGGAGAGCTATAATGCTCGCTCGTTTGCATCAGATAGATCGTTTAAGGTGGAGGACTTGTCTCCACCTCTTTCACCAAAGGATAGAAGAAAGGAAGGTGCTGTGGAGGAGACCAGCGGCCCAGATTTGGCCGTGTTTTAGCTACCACTAACTTGCTACGATGGTGTTTAGATTATGTTTGCTCCAGCAGCAGCTGAATGTTACTCAATAGAGTTTGGAAATGTGATGTCATATTGCAAAGCATTATGGGACTAGCAGCATGTTTTTTCCATAATAAACCAATGGAGGTTTTAAAAGGTAAAATACTAGATAATCGTTCATAGAAAAACTTTCTGACTCTACAGTGCTTTAGTGTTAGCTACTGGCTACAAGGTGCGAGACTGAACCGTTTATATCCCCCACAGCGGCAGGGCTGCTGGCATCACACAATCTTTGGGACGTCACACAATCTTTTGAACCAATAGGGTGATGGACCCAAAATTCAAATGTGTTTTAAGCAAAAATGTTTTAAGCAAAAAAGTTAAGACTTCAACAAATGTGCACTAAAATGTCAAAGTAACAAGCGAGACATGTAGCAGCACTATTGGACACCCATTTATACAGTTAAAAAAAAAAAAGTTGATTTGGGGGTTAGTTGCTCTTTAATTTCCATTTGTGAGAAGTATAAACCAGCTGAAGAACACTCGTACCCTGCGCCATGAGCTGTGTTGAGCAGCCCAGACAGAGCAGAGAATGATGACACTGTGGAGCAATCCGGACGCCCACGAGCTGTCCCTATCTTATATGTCACTTCCTTTGCCAATGTCCAATAAGGAAGTGAAAAAAACATCACGAAAATGTCAAACCGAGGAAAAAAAGCTAACAATTTAGCATAATCTTAAGTGTGATTGCGTTAACCGTGTTTTTGTGGAACTTTTGTCTAGTGTGTCATATGCACTTTAAGCTACAAATGAATGATGTCCACGCCCAAGTCTATTTTCCGTTCCCCCAAGGTTCAAACTCCGCTCCAAACCACGTGCTGTCACTGCCTCAGGATTGGCTGTCGACCGGTCAATTAAGGATTCTTACACAATTAGATTCCAGCCCTAGCTTTAATTAACATTGAAAACAGTGCAGGGTATGCTAGTGAGTATGCAGTGCTTGTGTTTTATGCATATACAATATAGTTGCCTACCTAACCTACAGTACACACTCATCTCAGTAGGTCTTATACACTGACGACTTCTTATGCTTTGCTTTACATCTCGTTTCACCAAAAAAACGAAACCCTTGAACATAGATGTATATATTCTTATTGTTACTGTAAATAGCTATGTTTCTATGGTGCTCTATAGGGTTCCCATATACAGTTAATAGTTGATTTCTCAATTTGTATTAGAATGTCCATTTAGTTAATTCTGCGACAGTTAGTTGTGGCACATGTGATTTTATTTTTATTTACAGAAATATCTGGCTAAGTTCTGGTTATAAAAATGTGTCACCTGGATTTAAAGGACCTGTACCTGCTCGTCTTCCTGGTTGTGGAAAGAATTTATTTTTTTTCCCTAATTGGTAGACCCGTTTAATTAAAAGGCTCTTGTTCATTCTGGTTTAAGAGCTAACGGGAAGCTTTTGTTGTTTTCAGTCAGAAGGTTAGGAATAAGTTTGGAACAAAGTAACAAAAATATCAGGTTATGGCCTTTAACTTTGAAAATCTAGGCAAGATTGGATAATTACAGCGCAAGATTATTAGCTTAAAGGAGGTTAGCACTCTTGCCTCACAGTAAGAATGTGCCTTTCCGTGTGGCGTTTGCCTGTCCAGTGAAATTTTAGCGTGTGGCCTTTTGTTTTTGTCCGGACAGTGTGTAACGGGTGGAGGTCTCTAGCCTATTCCCGTGAGGAGTTATGATTTTTCTTAAGGAAATAACCAAAATGCTCACTCCAGCCGCTTTGGGACAAAATGTAAAAAAAAAAAAAGGAACTACACACTAAATAAACAACAGATTTAGCAACATGATAGTGAAGTAAAAGTAGAATCACATGCATTTCAGAACATGTTTCAGAGGCTGGAACGACAGGGTTAGTTGGTTTTATAACAACACCTCATGGAGAAGAGGTGAGTCATTTGCAATGCAGCTGTTGTGATTTGTTAATTAGGTTAGCTTTTGACGCCATTTCCGAGTGTTTCTGTCATCTTGCAACCATATTTCAACAGAATAGTTGTTTGGACAGATGATGTGAAGCTTTTGTGTGAGCTTTTAGTGTTCTGAGAATATGTGGATGATAACTAGGGATGCAACAATTCACAATACGAAAGTAGTTTGACATGAAGGTCACAATTTCAATTCAATACATGTACTAAACAAGAAATCCAAGTTCTTTTCTTTTTTTCACTAAATATTTTTTATAATTTGCTAACGAGCAAAAAAAAAAAACTCGAAGCAGAATGACTGCTGTATTGTCTGAAAATACATTATTGTGCAAAACCTTCAAATGCTTAGCTGTAGACTTTTGGAAATGATGTATTAAAGTGTTCAGTTCATATTGAGCATATTTGCGTATTGAATTGAAAAGGGCGTATTGGACAGTTTAATATAATATTGAGAATTCTTGCATCCCTAATGAGAACTGAACAACTACATACAGTTTAGTATTTAGCAAAGGCTTTCTACAAAGAACAATTGTCTCGAGGTTGAATTTCACTCCAGTGCTTTGTATATTAGACTGAAGTTGTACTGACGTACTGTATTTAAAAGAAAATCCTTTTGTATATTGTGTACCATTAACGTGCTTATATTATGTAACTCCTTTCATTTGTTTCCTTAACGGCCCTATACCAGATTGTTTTTTCTAGTAGTGGAACAAAATTTGTTTAGGAAACTCATACATTTGTGGAAATTATGCTGTGCATCTAATTCTACAGCCTTTGTAACTATTTCATAAAGTTGCAGAGCTTTTGTTAGCATTAGTGACTGTGACGCTGTGGTGAAACTTTCTCATGTCCCTGAGAGGATTGGGATGTTAGAAATATGTTTGGAAAGTTTGGACCACAAATGTACATTTAATTTAGGTAGGGGAGACCGGGGATGATTGTAATACGGGGAGAGTTGTAACAGCACCACTTTAACCAATAAGAGTCCAGATAAATGTAATATGATCCTATGTTTTTATTTATTTGGTTGGGACAACTGCGAGAAACATGCATGTAAACACACCACTCTGGATTGTAGCCTTTACTATTTTCCATCCTATTCATCTGTAGTCCTTTCCTCTCAGATCGTGCACAGCAAATTTCAAGACTATAAGTTAATTAATGCAACTTTTATCTGAGTTTTAACTGATTTTGAAAGATTTGTTGGCTCCTACTTAAATTTGTGTTTTAGACATTTAAATTTGCTGACAATGTCACAAGATTTCCAAAATATTAAAATGCATTTTCTGCCCTCTTTATTCAGGCTAGTTTTCTACTACAATTAGCTGGACAATATAAATGGGAGCGGGGAAGGTTATAACACATGATTAAGCAGGTGTTACCCCACGTTGCTAGTGGGGAAAGTTGTAACAGAGGTACTCTTTGGTGTGACTCCTCATGGTCTTTGTGTTGCGATTATAGGAATCTTATGAGCTGCCATTTGTAGCCAACAAATGTGGGTTTTTTGTGGAAAAGTTTGAGAGTCATGGCTCAAACGATCAATGAGTTACAGCCCTCAAGCAAAAAGTGTTACAATCATCCCCGGTCTCCCCTACTCACTCTGTTTCATTGTAATAAAAGTAAATAACTAAAAATAGGTATTGGGCCTTTAAGTGGTTGTAAAATGTATCTTTTTGGGGAGCTTTTTTCCTCCATATTTCCCCTTTACCTTATGTTCTGTAAAACAACCTAAATGTCCTACGTATTGTTGCACATGTGTACAACAGTTAGTTCTAAGTGTTTAACTGTAGAGACTGGAAGATTTATTGAGTGGAAGTAAATTTTGTTTCACAGCAGACGCACACTTTATAGTAAATAAATACTAATTTTTGTAAACTACTTCTGGCTTTTCATTATTTCCTGCTCCACACGGCTGAACAAGAAATTAAGGTGGATTTGTTTGGTGTTTTGTCTTTTATTGAACAACGTGCAGTAGAAAGTCTCCAGCAATGAAAAGTCAGTGTTGCAAACAATTCCAAATTTAATTGGGAAAGCACACACTCTTCATTTGAGTGAACACTTCTGAGCGAAAACAACACAACATTAATGTATTAACAAAAAGAACTGCTAGCCACACTTGGTGCCATGTCTTGTTCTGCAAGGCACACCGTAAACATCTGAAGCAAAGCACAGTTCAAATCTTAGTTGTACAATGAAAGCAGCACTCTCACATGTGAAGTACAAAGGGTTCTATGTACACGTTGATCGTGCTGGACTGGCCTGACAAAGACCAGGCCTGTCGTTTACACCATTATAACTGCTAACTCTGAAGGAGGTCTACATTTCCAGCCTACTTTGAATGAACTACAGCATACTGTTTATGAAGTCAGGCCATCACAGTGGTTCCCAAAGCGGGGGTCGGGACCCTCCAGATGTCAAGACATTAAACAAAAGGAGATTGACACTATAATGAAATTTCTTACTGAAAACAGCATGTATTTGTGAATAAAGGTCAAATTGCAAAGTACATGATGTAATTCCATATTATTATTATATGACTTATATTATTATAAGACTCCAGGGCCTCTATCCACACTTTGGGAACCCGTCTCATAGTCTACTACATTGAATCTTTCTGGGAAGCTAGTTTGCCGCCATGCAACTACCGCCAAAATGCACGAACTACATCAAAAACGCATATTTCCTCTCCAGACATGTGTAAACAGTAAATTAAAATACAATCTTGTCTCGTCTTCAAATCTTGGCATTTGCGATCTACAATTCATTTCAGTGCGTCTTCTACTACCTTCACGTACTGTATAAAAGACGTCAAAATCAAATAATCTTATCTGTTTGAACTTCATTAGAAACCGTATATTTGTCAAAGTGAACAGACTACACCCACATGCTGTATTTCATTTCTGTGTAAATTACCGTGTTTTCTCTGAAATGACTACAAACACTCCCTTAATGTTTCCCTTTTGAAGACAGAATGTTGCTTAAATATAAATATGGTTCGTCAAAAACACTTAATGAAAGGTAGGGTCTGTAGGACCCTACCTTTTAGTTTTTCATTTAAATGACCAGTACTCTTACAGAATGCAGATACAGTATGAGTTGAACAATATTGGTTTTACTGATAGCCACCTAACTTGGGTTGCCAGATCCCAAGGCTGAAAGACAGTGGTGGCTCCTCATAGCCAAAAACAGGCTGTATATATGTTATTTTGTGTGACAATATGCATTTTGCATCAATAATTAGATGGATAAAAGTACATTGTTCTGATAGACCTATGTAAATATTTAGCCAAAAGTGGCATTTCACTCTACAATTGTATTTGAGCATCTTTTTCTAACAACCATCATAGTCACAAAAGAAATCTGAGTGAACCACTGTAACCAGCCGAAGTCATATTGCATTATATATTTTTTTCCAATAATGAATTTAGGAACTTTACTCGTTTTAAACGTTGATATTAATATTGGCAAATATCAGATATCGATATCGGCAGAAATCCTGGAAATCCCTAAAAACTAGTACTGGAAAGCGAAAAGGGCTCTCTGATCTAAATACTGGTTAGCAAATCCCAGCGACTGTTCCTTATCAAGGCCAAATTAGCGCTCGTGCCATTAGCGTCCGTTACTTCGTTTTCTTTTTGTATTGCAGCATTATTTTTGCCCCATAAACGTATGTTGCAAAAGTAGTAACTTGTGGAAAAAATAAGCCTGATGCGTGAAGTCTTCATTCTATTGTGATTTGTTGTTGTTGTGTATTGTCAACCCAAATAGTCAATATGTGACGAAAAGGGCTTTACCTTTTTTGTCAAATATTGACTCGGAAGGACGGGAAAAATACCAATTTCGTCATATTTTGACTAAAAATGTAAAAAAATCAGGTATAGCACCTTTAAAGTGGACATATCACACATATGAGACTTAAAACAGGCTTACAAACATTCTTCTGGGGCCTGAGCATTGATATTTTATGTTTTGTAAATTGAAATAATGCCTCTGTAAGGATTAGACAGTTGCTCTAAAATGCTAATGCCAGGGCTGGTGAGGAGTTGTCCTGGAGCTCCCCCCGCAGGCAGCAGTAGGAATAATTTAGTAAAATGTGATTAGCAAGTTTGTGGTGCCGCGGAGTACACTCTTTGCGCACAGAACTGCTCAGGACCCATGTTGGATTATGTTCTTTAAAAATGTGGAGGGTTTGGACAATTACGCAATTGTACAGATTGAAGCGCTGAAACATAGAAGAAGTCAACCAGGAAGAAAAAAGTAAACAGGATCACTGAAAGGATTACTCAAAGTAAACAAAAAAAATCAAAACTACATTATTAGCATATTATTTAGCATAGTAGCAAGTAAAGAGACATTTTTGCTGGATTAATTATTGTAATTTAGAAGCTGGAGAGGTTTTCATCCACTCTTCTGTTTAATGTTATATTAAACAGAAGAGTTACAGTTGTGGTCAAAAGTTCACATCCCCTGGCAGAATGTGAGGCTATGTAAACGTATGCATTTCATAGAATATGAATGATAACACCTTTATTTCACTCATGGTTAGTGGTTGCGTGAAGCCGTTTATTGTCAAAAAACCTGTTTGTTTACACTTTTCAACTAGAAACTAACCAAATGTCCCTGATCAACAGTATAGTATATACAGTATATAATATTGTGCATCTTGAAACAAACATACATTTTTGTCAGAGAGTCCTGTATTTCAGCTGAAGTGAGTTTGAGACAATTTTCCTGGCAGTTGTTGAAGGTCATGTAAACGTTAGATCAGGGACATTTGAGTAGATTCTGCTTCATTATGATTTCAAAAGAGTAAACTCAGTTCTTTGGCAATAAATGGACATCATTAATATCATTAATATTCTATGAAGAAATGGGCAAAAGATTAAAAGGGTATGTAAACGTAAAAGGGTATGTAAACCTTGGAGCACAACTGTAGAAAGGACGTCATGTCATGAGGAGGAGACTAAATAGTTTGGGACAACCCAAAAAGAATAGAAGCGTTAAAAAAGCTCATATTGATAGCAGAGTGTGCTCCGAATTTCCAGGAACACCACAGCCACAAACTTTTCTTTGTGTTCCCAATATGTATCTTAAGGCAACCCCGACTGATTAGTCGTTTACTGCCTTTGTGAAAACAGCAAAACCGCATACTATTTACCTATAATAAAATACAAACAATGAGGTACCAGTAATAATATGAAATAAATCAACACTGACAAATGCTGCAAGATAAAAGGTGATTAGCCTCTTTATATTAAATAAAGATGCTTCCTTGGTTTCAGAATCCGATCCTTTGAAGTGAGTATCCTCCGACGCGATGGCGAATGGCACTCGGATGGACGCAGGGTCGCGGCTGATTACCATGCACAGACGCGCAGCTCCATGGTCTTCTTTGATGCCTTGTGTTGTTGAATTAGACAGCGGTCAGTGCCGCATTACCTCGCAGACAGTGTCCAAAGCAGTCTGTAGTGGTTTCAGTTTGAATGTTTAACTTGAGTCCTGGTCATATCGGCCCTTGATCATCATCTTCAGTAAAGGTCCAACCTGAAAAGAATGAAGCACATTGTTTTACATGAATATTGCAAAGAATTCAAACACTTTTTTCTTTTCATCTTTTAACCAAAAATGTTTCCTTTTTTTTGCTTTTTCATCAGAAATATTGACAGAAATATTCCACTTTATTCAGCGATTACTGCTAATCCTGATCAACATAATCCAATATCCACAATCTAATTTAAACTTCCTTCTCAATACCAAGATATTATTTTTAGATCTAAAACGTAAAATACCAGTGCTGAGGGACACTGTTACAATAGTGGTCATTTGAGGCTCAAAGCTAATCTACTTTCTGGCTGCTTGCTGAACACTCATGGGTGTCAGGAGCACATAAGAGGAGGCTGTCAGGAATCAGGGTGTGGGTAGATTAACAGTGTGTGAAAATTAGCACCAGACAATGACTTTCCTTTGTACTATATGAAGACAGCCATAAATATTCTCACTAATTGGGTCGCTGGAACGGTCAGCGGGCCCCTGGGATTACAAGCAACAGCTGACCTAAATGTGGCGCACGTTTGATGTTCTAGAAGCTCGTCTTCCTGATCCTATAGATAATTTCCAGATACATCACAGGCCCTGCATTCCACTGAAGGCCCTGTAACTATGTAACACTCACCACGCATGAGATACTGTATTATCCACATAGTTTGCGTTCATGTGACATCACAACCTTCTAAAGAGCCTATAGTTCAAAATTGAGGTGAAGGGCATCTCAAGTAACTACAACTGTCAAAATGCTGATTTTTAGTCTTAATTTATTGATCATTTCTCTGTAATTCCTGGGCCAATCCACATGAAAAACTGTTACAATAGTAAAAGTTCAACGTCTTTTCTTTCAGCACATATGAACTATGAACTTATTTTCTCATAAAAGTGTCCAAAAATGGTGACAATATTCAAAAAACATGTGCATGATGTTGGCCAGTAGAAAGAATAACATGGCAGGTTTGTTAACCCAATAACTACCAGATAAAGATCAGGGAAAACATTTGGTAATTTTATTTTTGAAAATGTCTTTCAGAAACGGTTTCTCTCCCATAGTGTTGTATTGCCTGCTCTAACTGAAATCGAATTCTATAACGTAAACCACAACCTATTCAGATCTCGGTTGCCTACATCAGGTGATTTATTGGGCTTCAAAGCAATGAATTCATACATTTTAATTTCATGAAATAGCCTATGGTCAAAATATAGTAGGCACAATATAATCTCTATATGTCCTATATATCCAAGGGGCACCAAACCAGAGTCACTGTGCATCCAATGGCACTAAATTCAGATTCATTTTTTTCCTGGGTGTGCACTGTTAGGATATGGGCTTCGCTGTGATCTGTATAACATACGGCAGCTACAAACGCTAGCATGTGAAACGAATGAACGAATGAATCTGCTCACTTGCTGTATTTCTGTGTCATTTCCTACTGACAGAGACAAATACTGATAAAAAACAAAGGTTAGTCTTGTGTTTCACTTAAACAGTAGGGCTGTTCCAACACTAATATTGGGATCATCCATCCATCCATCCATTTTCTTCCGTTTTATCCGGGGCCGGGTCGCAGAGGCAACAGTCTGAGCAGAGATGCCCAGAATTCCCGATCCGCGCACACCTTCTCCCGCTCTTCCTGGGGGATCCTAAGGCGTTCCCAGGCCAGCCCAAAGACCTGGTCTTTCCAGCGTGTCCTGGGTCTTCCCCGGGGCCTCCTCCCAGTGGGACGTGCCTGGAACACCTCTCGAGGGAGGCGACCAGGAGGCATCCGAAACAGACGCTCGTGCCACCTCAGCTGGCTCCTTTCGACGTGAAGGAGTAGCGGCTCTGTTCCGAGCTCCTCCCGGGTGACTGAGCTCCTCACCCAGCCACCCTGCAGAGGAAACTCATTTTGGTTGCTT
>OMNZ01053581.1:0-13838 GCA_900303255.1 Lesueurigobius sanzi | reverse complement strand
GCAACAGTGTGGGAAAACCTTGTGAAGACTTACAGAAAACGTTTGACCTCTGTCATTGCCAAAAAAGGGAATATAACAAAGTATTGAGATTAACTTTTGTTATTGACCAAATACTTATTTTCCACCACAATTTGCAAAAAATCTTTAAAAATCAGACAATGGGATTTTCTGGATTTTCTTTTCACATTTTGTCTCATAGTTGAAGTGCATCTATGATGAAAATTACAGGCCTCTCAGCTTTTTAAGTGGGAGAACTTGCACAATTGTGGCTAACTAAATATTTTTTTCCCCCTCTGTAGGTGTCAGTAGATAGTCAACAGTGAACTTAGGATTTGTTAAAAAAAATAGCCTTGGAGTGAGTCTACTGATCCTGCTTTTTGAATTTACCCCTCAGGTGAGTTGACGGTAGGCGAAGTTTTAAATAACTCCTTCCAACTCCTTATTGGCAACTCTCAAAAAGGTAGGTCACTCCAACACAACAACCGCACAGTGGAGCGGAGCGCTTCGGACCCGCCATAGTCCCGACTCGCATCGACCCCTTCAGCCTCAAAAACCCTTTCCGCTTTCTTCCCCCTCCCTCCACCTCCCCCTCCCCAACAGATGCCAACAACATCCACAACAACTCGGCCAGCACCACGCCGGTCACCAACTCCGCGGCCATCACCTCGGCGGCCGCGCACCGGAACGTCAACATCCCGGTCACCATCGCGGCGCAGATGAACATCACCACGAACACGGTCAACATCGCGCCGGTGAACTTGCAGCACCCGTCCGCGGTCACCATAACGGGCCCCGTGAACCTGGCGTCGGTCAACATCCCCACCACGGCCCACATGAACATCGCGCACCCCGTGGCCATCACTACGCCCATGCCAATGAATATCACCGGCCCGCTCAATATAGCCATGAGGCCGATGGAGAGCATGCCCTTCCTGTCCCAAGTCCTGCCCTCCTCCCCGCCCTGGTAGAACGGAGAGAGCGTGCGCGCGAGAGAGAGAGTTTGGGTCGGATGGTGCGATGGCAAAATTGTCCTATAAGTGGGTTTCCGTGGCAAAAAGCCTTCAAAACGCTTAGATGTAGAGGCCTATATACTGTAAATCCAAATCCTATTGGGGGGGGGGGGAGCTGTTGAACTAGCGGATACGTTATGGAGAAAATGATTGACCTTGGTGTTAAAAAGAAATGAAGAAAAGATGGGATGTAAAATGACTGGTTCCGCACTCTTCCTCCCTGCACCCGTCAAGAAAACCTGTATTTTAGCATGTCCAGGCTCATGCGTACCAGTACTGTTTGCTACACGGACCTGCTCCGAAACACACTGTTCATGCCCACTTCGAGGACAATTTTAGTTTGCTTTTGACCCATTGGACAGTCTTTAGTCTCTTTATAGTCACCTTCATTTCCCATTGATTCTGAAATAGATTTTATTATTACACATAGCTGAGAGAGAGCCAGTTCAGTTCCTTTTAGTGCCCTTTCTCCTAACTGCGATAGGTTTTTTTTGTTTTGTTTTTTTTAAGCTTTTGAAAGACGGTGGTCTGACTTCAAAACTAGACGTTGCTAACAAAATCCAATGAAATGTATTGCTGGAGTCTTAAAAACTTGCTTTTGAGGCAGGTTTTTGTTTTATTTCTCTTTATATTATTTTAGTGGACTTTATCAGTATTTAATAGTTTGTATTTTGTATTAAAAACAAAAACAAAGCTTCCATTGTGGGGAAGGCGAGTGACATGCTTAGACGACTTCACTCATGTCTTGGTTCAAATGTCATTTAGGATTAGTTTGCTTTGAACCTCTTACTGTATATTTTGTTAGAAAGTGGATCATCACTAATGCTCATTCAGATATTTCACTTTCTATGATTATGTAGTGTTTATTTTTCCAATAGGATATCAGGCCGTAGATGATAATGGGCAATGGTTGAAAAAGATAAAATCCGACTTATTCTATATTCATTAAGAATAAACTAAAGTAAAATCTGCGAAAATGTAAGTGAATGGGAAAAACACTCATCATCGTATTTTTTGTCTGTTACTGACCTTTCCTGAAAGTCTTTCAAATCCGACCTCTTTGAATACATTTCCAAGATTTGATGGATGGCTGACTACAAGTGTGCACAATTGAATTGCAGAGGGATAATAGGAAATCCTTTTTAAACTTTAAAATATTGTATTGTCATAGACATGGTGCAATTGTTTTTTTAATGTTTAAATTTGAGATGGAATCTATTGGATGTCACAACTTGATGAAAACCCTAATTTGTTCATTCATTTCTGTTGAGACTCGTAGCAAGTTAAATGTGTCCTGTAGGTGGCAGTATTATCAAGAGGGAATTGGTATGAGACGCTTTGTTTAAAAACATTTTTGATTTACTGTAACTTTATTTTTATCACTGGTCAAACTCAGGAACCGTTACTGAGAACAGATTAGCATCATTTCCATTACGTGAACACTATAAACCTTAACTATTATCACACAGTAGGCAACATGACGTTAGGAATGTGATTTCTACTTAAATGGCCGTCCATTCACCAGTTGAAACAAGCTGCTTTTTCAAACACAAATTGAACCCCATGCAACTTCAACACTGTTCATCCGATCAACATCATCATCATACAAATTGCTCATCTAAATTTCAACAATTGGGATGAAGAAGAAAAACCTTCCTGAAGTATTAACAATTTTCTTTTTCTTTCAATTGGCTCACAACTGAGTAACTGCTGAACCAGTACACCAATCCCATGCGTTTCCGACCATGTGCGTAGGGTTCTAATCTAATGTTCCCATATATTCGCCTTCTACTGTAGGAATAATTTTAGCACTTGCAGCTAGCTTTACGTTGTGCACACTACACAAGAGCGGTACTTAAAAGGGCATTTTGATTTGGCACGGTTAGTATTACAATGTGTTATTTTTGTTTTTCGTTCTCACATTTCAGTCAAATCGTGTGCCTCTTGCTGACGTCGAATGCATGCCGGCAATGTCCTGTAGGGGGAGTAGTAGCTCTAAAATGGCATTATCCTGATTTTTAAACTGAGTGTTGCATGTGGATGATGAAATAGACAGCTATAGTGACTTTGAAAAACACTAAAAATAGGTCAGGAGAGAGAATGGTGTCCTCCCGTAATTGGACTGCGAATACAACGGACCAATGGGGTACGGTTTAGGAGTACTGGCCCCATTGGCTTAATATAAGACGTTTTTTTTTTCCCCCAATAGTTGTCCCATCTGGCGACTTTGCTGAATCCCCATTGGTCCGCTCGTATTCGGTCCGTGGCGCTTCCCATTGTTTTCGAACGGTGTGCCTGAAAGAAAACTTTACCAGACAAATGCTTCCTCAAATAAACTTTCTGAGTGCTGTGAGCGAGCGTTTGCAAAGACAGCCTTCATCGCAAACTTTATTTTTTAAAAGCTTATTGACTCGTTTGTTGATATCCGCCTTGAATGAATGATTTTTATTTTTGTAATCCTTAACCAGAACAGCCGTTTTTATTATTTCCAACTCTAATGTGAAGAAACAAACAGAAGACGTATACATACATTTGGCCAAATAATTTGAGTTTTATTTTCTGTGAAGTTTTTAACCATGAATTTGGCAGAAAACGTGAAGGCAGATGAATGTAATATCTTTGTACAAACTGTTAGAGGATGTTAGTTATGACAAACAGGAGAAATAAGTAACCTTTTATACATCTTTTTGTATTAGAACATTATCAATGGTAATTTTTGTATATACGAAGGTTAGGCTTTCTGATTAGCAGAAAGGTTAAACATTCCTACATTTTTTTTAAATGTATGTCCATTGAAAATAATTATGTAAAAACATGCGCAATGTTTTATGTGCCTTTTATTTGGGTTTGTCTAAATAAAAGAAAACAATAAAACATGATCACAGACTGTCTTTGTTCATTTCTTTAAGTTTCCTTGTCAACCTTGAAAATGGCAATCTGATAAATGTACAAAATAATAAAATGAAGAAAAACATGTAAAGCTTTTGAAAATATTTATTGACGATTTAACTTTGTACCATGTCAAATTGTTGATCATATACACAATTCACAGTTTTTATTACAGCATGTCCCCCTTTGCCCCAAATCAATTTACATTAAATCTTCATCAAAAGTGAAACCTTGAGGTATCTCATAAGCTTTACTATGGAAGGCCAGGCCTTTTTTTTTTTTATATATATTTTTTACAATGGGTAAATTAACATTTTAATGATAAAGATCCTAACTACATCTAATCTAAAATATCCTTAAACATTTAAATAAAATGTAAAAAAAAATAAAAAAAAAGCCAGTAGGTTTAACTTTAGAATATGTGAATTGGCACCGACTGCTCTGGCTTCCTCTGATTTGAACTTATAATTTACAAACATGACAGTCATGCACATTAGTCCCACCCCCCGGTACTAAGATCGACTATAGTTAATCAGAAAGCCATTGTGTCATAGAATGCAAAACATTCACATTGACTTTATTAGTATTTGATGTTTACTAAGAGTTCTACTGTCTGTAAACGGCATGTGTGATGGTTATTGTGCTTCTCAGGATTTAGATTTCAGATGGAGGACTACAACTGCATTACATAAAGGACTTCAGAGGTCATATATTAAAATGTTCACATGTAAGATGAAATAAAACCCTATGGAGACATGCCATCTTTTCTTTTGGAGCTGTGCTTCCTTCATTGTATCCAGTGTTGGGGAGAATACTTAGATATAGTATTTAGTCACGGAATATTGAATACTTTAAACTTATAGCTTAAGATGTATTTTGTAACGTTATAAGTTACTTTATCCAATCAGGTTGCTGTATTCTGAATGCTTAGAACACTTCAATATTGATTTGCATTATATTTACATGCAGTGTATGATGAATGTCATGTAGCTATTGATATGAATGATATAAATACAGCGCGTACTTAAACGGGGGCTATACACTTTTTGCCCACCTGTTATCAACTTATTTCCCACCATTGTGTGAACTCACAAAAGCACATTACAAATACACACCTGGAGTATTGCAAATTACTCAAATTTTCTCTTGATGCCACGCAATATGAAGCTAAAATGTGATTGAGTATCACAATGTATTCCTTTGCATTTAGGAAAGTAACTTTTAAATACCCTGTACTGAAATACAGTTACTCAAAACGAGTATTCTAAATACATGTATCCCGTTACTACCCAGCACTGGATGATGTATTTTGAATGTCCCTGCGCATCATCTGATCACTTCAGTATGCTTACCATATGTCTCAGTCATCCAGGAATTATCAGTATAGAGACTTTCAAAAACGTTATCGCCTACCGGACAGAGTTGATGACTTTTATCTTCAGAAGCTTCTTCTCAACGAGAATAAATTATTTATTTAGACATATAAATATGTCTCACTATTGTTTTTAGCCTCCCTTAATTGTCTCCTCTTTGCTGGTGAGTTGTGGCAACAATGGTGTTTTGTGTGAACAGAGATTCACCCACAAAAAACACTGTACATTATAAAACCAAATTCCAAGCTGTGTAACGTCTAATTTGCCTGAGCAGTCTATAAACAATGGGTTCTTTTAAGTAGCATACAATTTGCTGTGTTGGTTTTGTCTTGCTGTGTTGACAATTGAAATACAAATGGGGTTTCTTACATTTGAATATGATAATTACTATTTTTTTCCTTTACTGAAATTATACCAATAAAATGATTTGAGGGAAAAATATATTTGACTGACAGTTATAGTCCTCCATGTTATGTACGGAACAGTATTTAGCAGACTTTTTGCTTATATTTTAAGTGTTTTTTCTTTTTTTTTCTCTTTTTGTCATCACAGACTTGAGGCTTGTTCTACATAAATATAAATAAATTCCCCTGTAATCGCACCATAACTGCAGCAGCGTGAATACATTTTGGTTACTTTTTTCCACTTTGAGGCTAAACACATATCAGGCACGCAAGACAAGCGTAATGTCTTGTACAAGTTTGAGGCTTCTCAAAATAAATACATCTGTTCACCAAGTGTTGCATTCACACTGGCTGCCATTAAAACAGGAACTAAAGGCCCTGTGCTCGAGGAAAAAAAATGGGTATTTCCCCTTTTCTTTAACTATACTTGACTAAAATATGGTAATTTGTCTATCAAAATATTCCATGTAGTTACTAAGACAGAATTACTAAGTAGTGCTTGAATTATTGATCAATATGAGGACTTTGAATGCAAGACCAAACCAGGCAAATCTATGTAGGCTACTTGCAGCAGTAATGTGTTATAGATTAGGAAATCAATTGTATATAGTTGTTTAAATGTAGCCTAGTTCCACCTCCTACTCGTATTAAAACATTGTAAGACCAACTCCACTTATAAATCAATACAGAATGGCTGGTCCATTTTAAGATGTTACATTATCATAGTCATAGTGGTATTGATTTGTAAAAGAATGTCCTTGGCTGGTCCTGATACATAATTCAAAGTCCTGCATCTAAATGAGGTCTTTTCATGATGAGAGCCGTAGGTTTCGTCACAGTGAGTTGAACCAGTTTTTCACAGATACAATGGAGCAGTACAAACATTCAGTGCACTAAATCACAGCAGTATTACAGCGGCACATTACTAATACATGATGGTATAACCCCAGTCGAGTGGATTTCATGTTGAAGAGAGTCCGTTACTAAGTTCTGGCGTGGTTTCCAGACAGGAGGCAGGAACCCTCAAAGAAATAACATGCCACAAAAGGTTCAGTTGTAATCAGTTTTGGTTTGAAGTTTGTTGTTGACGCAAGATAATTGTTTTGAAATTGGTGGTGTCCTCACGCAGTTACTCAGTTTCACAACCAAAGCATTGAGGCTATAAAGGTAAATGATTTTTCTAAAATTCCTTTGGCAAATATTGACAAAAACAAACATCGACATGACAGCCAAGTTCAAATGAGGGTTAACCTTGCATGATGCCATATTTGATTAACTGGGCGACACTGCTGGTGACCAGATGCAATTATATCAATAGACAAAAGGTCTTCATTGTTAATTTGAGATAATTTTACCAAATAACGACAATTTGTTCGGTGTTTCCCTCTAACTTTGTTGTTTTGACGCTCCATGCTGCCAAATATTGACCAGAATAATGGCATTGCTAGGTATTGCCATAAACTGATAAATCCATGCCAATAATCAACTCCGCTCTGGGCAGGTGTTGACTTGGCTGACCGCTGTGGCAGTGTCCAGCAGCAGCGGCTGGTCATGTGTTTGACAAAGACTGATGGCCAATGAACTGGATCTCGTGTCAAGGTCAAACCAAACCTGATTTAACAACTGGTAGATTCAATTTTCCTTGTCTCCTATGAGGGCTGCACAATATATCACAAAAGACATAATGTTGCAATGTCCGCTTCCATCTGAGATCGGCACCTTTTTGCTCACAGCCGAAAACCAAAAACATTGTGGAAATTATAAATATGCAAAAGTTCAGTTTTAGTCATAATTTTCTGTTTCTGAAGTCTTGTTTTGCTGAAAAAGAAAATTCTGAATTTTTGGTGCAAGTTGAATGGAACATTGTCAAATTTCACCCGCATGATTTGTTTATATTGTGCAGCCCAGTCTCCTATACATTAGTTTCACAGTTGATCATTTTGAGTCTTTGGCACAAAAGTACAACACAGATGGCACAAAAAACCCTGTTGATATTCATGGAGTTCTCCAAATTTCATATAAACTCCAATCCACTCAGAAGCTTATCCAAAGAATGTAGATTTATAATACAGTTTTCACATGTTCCAGTCATTTCTTTAGTCCATTAAAAGACATCTCTTTATTCACACGTGGGAGAAAATGACTCTTCTTTCTGTTATATTACAATACAATACAATCTTAATGCGGGCAATTCTAGTTCAAATGCTTTACTGTTTTCTTGACTCTAATGCTATGCAAGTTGCGGATACCTTCCCTTACATCACTCCCTTGATAGCAAATTTCTAGTAGAGCATGCTTTTCAAGTATGTTTTGAGACATTTCCACATTTGACCGAAAAACATTCAGGAAGCTCTCGTGGCATCGCTTTCAAAGGTAACTTGCCAACCAAAAATGGAAGCTTTTACACGTTGCTAACTAAACAGTCTCGTCCTCCCAACCATATGTTTTTCATTTTTCACAGTTGTCCGGATTGTGTCTGAAAGTCTTCTTAATATCTTGTTGCGTTTGGTTCCAGTACTTTGTAACTTCAAGTCAACTTTTAGATCATGCATCTTGCCGAAATACTAGTTTCATACGGTCAAAACCTTGCAGGTGTTCACCGTTACTTGATCACTGTGTTTCTCCCTGTTGCTCATTATTGTTTAGTCCTGGAGATGGTTTGCTCTTCATGCCTTCCGTCCCACCACGCGACGTTTCCTGAAAAAACAATTGCGGGTTCCAAACAGACATGACGATCCTCTTGTACTCCCTTCGAAAGTTCTGATTCAACAAGCCGTAAATAATAGCGTTAAGGCAACTGTTGAAATAAGCCATGAAGTAGCTCACCACAAACAACCATTCAGGTATTTGCGGGGCTACCGATGCTGGGTCGATCGCCACGGCCAGTCCAATTAAATTTAGCGGCCCCCAGCAAATGGCGAAAAGCACAAATACCACAAACATCGTTATAAAGTTTCTCACGTCGCTCGGTTTTAGCCTCGGACGAACTTCGGTCTTGACTTTCCTCCGAACCTGAATGACCAAAATCCATATCCGCAAGTAGCAGAACGTCACAATGGTGATCGGTACGAAGAAATGCACCACAACCACGGTGATGGTGTAAGAAGTGCTGACCGTTTGGGCAAAGGTGCAGGAGTAAACGCGCGAGTCGTATTGGAGCGATCCCACAAAAAAGTTGGGTATTATGGCGACTATGGTGAGGAGCCAGACCAGCGCGACCAGGAACAGTGTGTTCCGGAAACTGTATAGTTTGTCGTAATCGAAGCTGTGACAGATGTAGCAGTAGCGGTTGATGGCGATGGCCGTGATGTTGAAGATGGAGCCGATTACGCTCAGACCCATCAGGAAACCGCTCACCTGGAAACAAAGCAAGAAGAAGATGAGACTTTATTGATCTCACGATGAAGAATGGAATGAGTAGAAGTTTTAAATTTTCACGTTTTTTTTTTCTTCATATTGTTTCATCCCTTTCTTACTATCCCCAAACTCTATACACCTTTTTCCAATTTAAAAAAACTAGCAAAATGGGATACGGGTGTGCACTATTGCAACATGTTTCTGGGAGCGCACTGCCCACACCCTCCCACCACCCCCTGTCCACGGAGTCTTATGAAGACTATAAGGAAATCCACTGGTATATAAGAAATAAAAATATAGGCCTATATGTAAGAAATAACTAACTAACTAAAACAACTCCAAGCCCAACCCAGTCAGACCGCAAAGTGTGACATCTTGGCCAAATCCGGCCCGAATTGCGGGTCGGCCTCGGGCCCAAAATCTAAACTCTACTTTAAATATCAATACTGGTTGAAAATGGTTACATTTTGAAATCAAATTTAAATGAATTGACAGATTGAGTTATTTGTTTTTCTAATCTAATGTTGTGTTTTGTCCCGATCCCTATAGTTAGCACAATGTGTTCCATTTAATTTATATTACACATTTAACATAATGCGTACAATTGACTGCCTGGGCCTGATTTTTGATTTAAAACGAGTTATACAAAATACTTATTTTTCCCCTCAGTCCCTTTGTTGATCTCAGCAACTAATCAGAATCCCAGTTACCATAACGTTGACCAATGGGAGGACTTTTCCTCTGACACACACTTGCTGCTGAGTGTCAATAAACCAACAGCAGCAAGTGTCAGCGCATGCACAGAGAACGAGGAGGGGGTTTCAGGTTCAATCATGAGGGAAGGAGGGGGGAGCTAGATTGTTTACTTTAAAAATTTTGCTCTCTCTCCTCATTTTGCAAACTTACGAACTTTAACTTTAAATAAAATGTTGTGCTTCAGCGAATGGTGTAAAAACAAAAAAAAAAAAGTCTTTAAAAAATTCGGACCAAAACAAGGCTAAACTGTAACTAAAATTGAAAAATGATGACAAACTGAACACACATTTCTATGCATTCTGTTTGTTTTAGGCAGAGTTTACAAAAAATGTGTAAATCTCAGTAAGACGATGGACTTTGCATCACCTAATATTGCGATCCAACACTTTGGCACAGCCTTATTTTTTCCACATTTTGACGCTCACCTTGCACTGCGTCTCTCCCAGTGACCATCCGTCGTGGAAGATGGCGTAGAGCACTAGGGGATAGGGGTACAGCGCCACCACCAGGTCAGCGAAGGCCAGGCTCACCACAAACACATTTCCTAGAATGGCACAGAAAAACAACATGAAGGATGAGGGTTATGTTCCAGGGACAAAGCATCGATCAAAGAAAAGAAATGGAGAATGTTTATTGTCTTTCACAGCAATGTTTTACGGTCCCTCTTTCTGTCTCTGCAAAGGACTAAGCACCGAGACTCCTGATGGATCTGACTGATAGGGTTCTGAGGATTATATATGTTGTGCTTTATTTGTTTTTTTTCACTCAAGAATAGCAGGCAAGTTGTTAGCATTAGGCTATTGTGACAGTGAACCTGAAAAGTGACCCTGAAAGTTGTGAAATGTGTTAAAAGTGTGGTAAAAGTCATTTTGTTTTTGATGAAGATAGACATGTAATTCATTGGTAATTAAGCCTTAGATATATTTTGATTTGCGTACGGCTGTTGCCCTCAGGGGTTAACAGCACAATTCCTTGGATCTAACTTTATGCTGCATCACTCTCATCATGTAGACCTAGAGCTAAGTGAAAACCTTTAAACAACGGAATCTATTCATTTTTCTTTTCTTTGATTTTGACTGCAATGATACACAACGTTGCCTTAAATTCAGTGTAAGAATGTGGCGTTTTATTTTATACCCAGAGTCTAGGAGTAGTGGAATGAAATTTGTTTTGTGCTTTGGTTTACTGTAAAAGCACACATTGGAGGGGGAAAAAAGACCATTGTCCCCTTTGCACGTAAGCTTTTTGATCAATCACGAACTAGCAGGATAGTTGTTTACATATTGTGACATTATCCCCGAAAATTGCGAAACACGCTTTAAAACTCCACCCTATGAAGAATTTGGATGCTGTAAAATTCATGGTTTGAATGAGTTTTGGCCATGACTTCAACAATTTCAAATGTACACGCTCCCTCTTTCATTGTACACAAAAATTGAGCAACACATGAAGAATGTACAGAAACTAGTATATAATAATATATAATATGCACCTATAGCAAGACATTTTTGGTCTGATTGCTCTACAATTCCGGCCGAAAACTTGTAGAGCATAAAGTATGTATAAAAAAACTTTCACACCAAGTACCTCCTCATAAGATTTTTACCTTCCAAGTAACACCAGGCCTAGATCTGGATCAAATCTTAATTATCTCAAAACTGAGTGTAAACCATGTCTAAACCAGAAAAACTCTCAACTGAAATGCATAAATGAAATAAGAATGAAGTCTAAAATTTCAGATGACCCTAAGTACCACCTGAAGAAGCCCAAGTACCTCTATTGGTACATGTACCACAGTTTGAGAAGCACTGCTCTAGCACATTCCTGTGGAGTTATGAATGTTTAAAGAAATAACCAAAATGCTCACTCCAGCAACAAGGGGGCAGCCTTTTTTATATAGAAGAATTTATACGCTTGTCCAGCAGAGGGCACTGACACAACAAGAGATCAGGATATAAAAACACATTTGAGGTAAATGGTCAGTCTATCCCAGGGAAGCTTACCACCACCAAGTGTAGAGTGAATGAATAATGACTGCAGTGTAGCACTTTGATAAACTTGTGACGCATGCTTGTAAAGCACAATATAAGTGTAAGCCATTATTATTATTTTGGCTTCAGTCCTGTCAGGGCTGGCCCAAGCATTCACAGGGCCCTAAACGGAATTATGTCATGGGACCCTCACAACTTCAATTACATTTCAGATAGATATATTTCCATAAATGAGTCAATTCCCCCACCCTTCATCCTGACTGTGTTCGTGAAAGAAAGTAGACTACGCTGCAAAAATAAATCTAGAAATGAGTCATAGTTATTTTGAGGGAAATTGATGAGGCACACAACACCTGAAGTACACATTTATTCACTATTGGCGGCCCCCTGGTGGTCTCGGGGCCCTAAGCAGCTGCATAGTCTGCTTATTAGGCTGGGCTGGCCCTGAGTCCTGTAGAGCTTTGCCCAAATCAGCACTATTTTAAAATGTGAATCAAATTAGAATCAGAATATAATTTATTGCCATTGTCAATGAAGGTTTCACAGACTAGGAATTTTCATACACTTGTAATGATGATAAGTAATAATAAATTATAGAACTATAAGGCATGCACAAAAATAGAATAAGATAGAAAAATCTAATAAAATAGTAATTTAACACAATACGAGACAGCAGCCTAAATTGTGACTTTACAGATGTAAATTAGCAGCAAATGTGAGTGTGGACATACCACATAGTGCAAATAGAGCAGTGCAAATAGAGCAGTGCAAATGGAACAGGTTATTCAGTTTACATTAGTCTTGATACAGAGTTATTAAGTGTTCATGGCTCTGATTGAATTTTACTGAATGTAATTAAGTGTCCATGAGCCTAATAGCGGAGGGGAAGAAATGTGCAGAATTATCACAGAAGTCATTATTAGTAATTTATTTAAAATATTTTTTCTTAATATACATTTAGGGCCCGATCTTGAGGACGTAGGCGCAGTTGGTAGGTTGCAAATCGCAGTCACAGGCAAAGCGCACTCTGCCGGCGCAGTGAGTGGGCTGGGCGTGGGTTGAGCTTGAGTTGGGGTTAGCGCGATTGGTTAAAACCCATAACCAATCAAAGAGTAGGGCCTCCTCTAGACCTCCACCTAAACCCCCTGCAGCCGCCAAGCATGCTTCAACCATTATTTAAACAGAAACAATTTGTGTACGAATAATACAATTTTTAATAAACGAAAAAAGTTGATATACAGTGCCTCTCGAAAGCACTAATACACCTTGAACTTTTGCACATTTTGTCATGTTTGCAACCATAAACAAACAATTCACACACAAGTAACCGACAACTGTGAAGTGAAAGCAAAATGATACATGATTCTGTTATTTTTCAAAAAATAGAAAACCGAAAAGTCAGGCATGCACAAGTATTCATACAGCATGAGTTAATACTTTGTGGAACCCCCTTTTGCAGCCATAACAGCAGCAAGTCTTTTGGGGTATGACGCTACAAGTTTTGCACATCTAGAGACAAAGTTTAGCCCATTCCTCTTTACAAAACAACTCAAGCTCTGTCAAATTAGATGGAGAGCGTTTGTGAAAAGCAGTTTTCATGTCTTTCTACACATTTTCTATTGGATTTAGGTCTGGACGTTGACTGGGCCATTCTAGCACATGAATATGTTTTGTTTTAAACCATTCCATTGTAGATTTTGTGTTTAGGGTCATTGTCCTGCTGGAAGGTGAATCTTCGCCCCAGCCTCAATTTTCTTGCTGACGCTAGCAGGTTTTCCTCCAAAATATCCCTGTATTTGGCTCCCTCCATCTTCCCAACTATTCTTACAATCTTCCCAGTCCCCGCTGAAGAAAAGCAGCCCCATAGCATGATGCTCCCCCCACTATATTTGACACTGGGGATGGTGCACTCAGGACAATGAGCCACGTTAGGTTTGCAGCATACATAACTTGGGCCATAAAGTTCAATTTTTGTCTCATCTGACCAAAGCACCTTCTTCCACATGGTAGCTGTGTCCCATATGACTTCTGGCAAACTTCAAACAGGATTTCTTATGG
>OMNZ01053565.1:75015-93103 GCA_900303255.1 Lesueurigobius sanzi | reverse complement strand
CTTCAGTTAGTGGTTGTGTGAAGCCATTTATTGCCAAAGAACTGAGTTTACTCTTTTAAAAACTGAGTTTACTCTTTTGAAATCATAATGAAACAGAAACTACTCAAATGTCCCTGATCTAACGTTTACATGACCTTCAACAACTGCCAGGACAATTGTTCAAGAGCAAAGAAAAACTCACTTCAAGATGCACAATATGTAAACTTTTGATCAGGGGCATTTGGCTACTTTCTAGTTGAAAAGTGTAAACAAAGAGGTTTTTTGACAATAAATGGCTTCATCAAACCACTAACCATGAGTGAAATAAAGGTTTTTGTGTTATTATTCATATTCTACGAAATGCATAAGCTTACGTACAAACTTTGGACACAATTGTATGCTATATAAGTAGGGCTGGGTACCATTCGATAAAAACGATACTTGGTTTATGATACTGGTATACTTTTCCTGATACCTATACTAAATTATTGGTCATCTGGAATCATAAAATAGAACAATAAGGCTAATTTATTTCATAATAAATGAGCCTTATTAGCCTTGGTTGTTTGAACCAAATAACTTGGATTTATTAACCAAGTTATTTGGTTGTCTGAGCCAAAACTATATCCTGAAACTAATATTAATGTTCCTAAAAACATTTTTCGATACTGTACTAGTACTGATTAATGATATCCTGCCGTATTATAAGCAATGGGGCAACCGTGGTGCAAATGGTGGCTCAGGTCGTCTTGTGACCGGAGGGCTAGCAGTTTGAATCCCACTGGTGCACACTGTCTTTGTGTCGTTATAAAAATATGATCCTGTATCTATGGGAGAGCTTGCCTAAAACAATAATGCAGGCCTGAACCCTTATTCTTTTAAGTTAATTGTGAAATGATATTTATTAAAATGTAAAATTATAACATAAGATGATGATTATTTTTTTAATTTGCAGAATAAAACCGCATTCACACTCACACTCATCCACACAGTCACAAATCTGTGATGGGAAAGAGAAAGTGCAGTAAAGTAAAGAAAATCAGGTTCAGGTCCTTTAAGTGGTGCACCTAACCGACCCAAAATGTTTGTTGAGAGCCCTGAAATAAATACCGTATTTTCTGGACTATAAGTCGCACCAGTCAAAAAATGCATAATAAAGAAGAAATAAACATATATAAGTCTCACTGGACTATAAGTCACATTTTTTGGGGGAAATTTATTTTACAAAATCCGAGACCAAGAACAGACATTTCATCTTGAAAGGCAAGTTATAATAATAACAATACAATAGAGAACAACTGGCTGAATAGGTGTACGGTATGCTAACGCAACACATTGATGGTTATTCAGCTACACAAAGCATAAACAACAAACTGAATAAGTGTCTGGTATGTTAACGTAGCATATTAATTAATATATAAGTCGCACCTGAGTATAAGTCACAGGAGGCAAACTATGAAAAAAAGTGTGACTTATAGCCCGGAAAATACGGTAAATAAAATTAAGGAAATTTGTCTAATATTTCGCAAAATTGTAATTTAAAGTCTGTATTTACAAACAGTAACAGTAAATAATGAGTTAATATTAGATTGGCAAGTGTCAGTATAAAAAATTCGAACTATGTGCCATGGCTCAAAAAGGTGATTTACAACAATATTGGAACAAAGTACAAAACACAATGAACATAAAATAACCACGCAAGTCACGCAAAAAAAAAAAAGCGGTTACTATCTACTGATTCGTAACAATGGAATGATCTTATTGTCAGTGTAATATTCATCCATTGATTGATTCGTTGCAGATAGCAGACGGGAAGAGCACATACAGGGGGCACATTTCGGTGGCAGTCTACGATGGAGGCTTGGCTTGGCTGGGTCCCCCTCCGCACCCCCCTGGGGAGTCCTGAGGGATCTGATAAGACCGGTTTCCCAGATCAGGCACAGATTGACAGCTCAGAGCCCAAAGGAAGAGTGATGGGGCTTGGGATTGATATTAGGCGAAGGCTCTCTTATGTTTGCGGGCCCCCGAGAGTCCTTCAGAGGCCACATTTATGTTGGCCACAAAAGCAGCAATGAGGAGAAATCAGATTAGTGTCACGTCTCAATTGTACCTTCAAAATGTACGTGTAATGGGCGAAGGTGTATGTTCTCTTCGCCTATCTGTCTGTATGGGATTTTTGTGTCATAAAGAAGAGTTTGGGAGATATAATTGATTAACCTGATGATCTCATGGGACTGTTCATTTTAAGATAGACATGATAACCAAATAATGAGAGCCTTGGTTATAGGGAATTCCCACATACAAATCAGGTAGAGTCACCGCACATTGAACACAGGGTCAAAGGTTTAGATGCCATATTGTTGTGTTTATGTTGAAATTAAATTAGTTTTTCATGGCAAATTGTCCCAGCATATCGTGGTTTATTTTGTGCTTCGATGATCTAGCCACATTTTAAACTTCTCTTTAAGGCCACACTGCGCAACATTCGATTGTATACTGTAAGTGCTTACTTGACAAGTGCTTTTAAACATTAAACAAACAAAACATGTCTGAAAATCCATTCATGCTCCTAATGATTAGAGACTCTGACAATGCTATGAAAAAAAGAGACAAAAACATTTAGATGCATCATAGAAATATGGTTAGCTATCCGGACCTGTTGCTGAAAGCTAAAAACTTCCCGTCATATAGCCAGTCCTGATTTCAAAATGTGGGGAGGTTTAGTGGCCATTGGACGCATATTCATCAGCCTTCAGGGAGGAGACTGCGGAATCTACGGGTCAGTTCCAGTCGACTGAGGAACAGTTTTGTACACAGGGCCATCGGGAAGCTGAACTCTCTCCCCTCCCTCCCCTCTTTCCCCTCCCCCGCTCCACAATCAAGGATGAGAGAAACATAATTTCGAACCATTCGATTGGTTTGACAAATAAATAATCTTGAATCTTGAATCTTGAATCATATTTGGCCCTCAAAAAAATCAGAAAACTGGACAACCAAAATGATTTAGCATTTTATTTGCTATTTCCAAATCGTCCAAATAGGCTTTGACATCACACAAATGTGGTCATGGGTTAACAACAGCTGAAAACTAGAGGTTTTCAGATTTTTCATGAATTGCAATGTTTGATCATGCTAACGGCTATAGGGAAAAACACGGTTGCACAGCAGTTAGCGCTCGTGCTCCACAGCTAGAAGGTCCCGGGTTTGATTCCCGGGCCGGACGGGGCCTTTCTGTGTGGAGTTTGCATGTTCTCCCCGTGTCTGCGTAGGTTTCCTCCGGGTGCTCTGGTTTCCTCTACTACTAAAAACATGTACCATAGTCCAGGATGAATGAGAGTGTGCTTGTGTGTGCGACAACGGATGGAAATTAGACCAAGGCCCATTCCAAGTAGCTCACCAAAGACTTTCTACATTTCCTACGCTTGATGAGTCAAATTTTAGATGCATTTTTTTTATCATCTCCAAACATTTAGGTGAGTATAGCAAAGTATAAAGCTGAAACTATAGTCATTTTCTTTTACAGTGGAATTATTATCTTAGTAGTCCTATACACCTAGTTACACAGGTTTCTTAGAAGCATAAGAACCTCACAATGTAGAAAAGGTTGGAGACCCCTGGTTTATGCATAGTTCCCATGTGTGTTCATTAACATGCATTGTCCCAACCAAATAAACAAATAAATGAATAAAAACAGTAAACCAGTTAACAAATTCTGAAAAGCATACCTGAGTGCTAACTGTCCGCATTCTCTTTAAATACATCTTAAAGTATTTAATTTAGGGTTGCACCAATTACAATATCGGGTATTAATTCCAAATATCCGATACCAAACCAATATTTTTACCAACTAAATCTAAGTTAATATGGACACGCTGTATGTCATTTTAAAACTCAGATAGAATTATCTTTGCAAAACTACTTTTGATCGCTGCGCAACATGTAGTTAGCATCAGTATGCTAATGCTAGCTTCAACCAATCTGTGACTAAAGCTATGACTGAATCACACCAAAAGTAGTGAAATAATATTGTCCACTATTGAAGGTCTCTCTGTTTGTATTTATTTTGAGAAATATTGTCAAAGAATTACTGGTAAATCATATTTGTTATGCATTAATAATCAGATTATTTTATGATGGAATTTCTCGGTATCGGTATTGGAAGCAAAAAAGCTGGATCGGTGCATCTTTAATTTACTTAAACCCTATGTTTGGCTACCTGCAAAGCCGCAACATCTCCATAGAGACGAGCTGGTGATGTCCCACTCCCAGCAAAGTTAGTAAGTCAGATTTGAGGAGAGCCAAGCCACTCACATGTGTTTTCAGGATAAAAAATAAATAAATCTTGTACTTTATTCTGTTTATTATGTGAAATGGTGTTTGCCCTGCAGCTCTAGCGACCTCGTAGAATTAATCACATGGCCTCCTTTTTGAGGTAAATGACCTTCCTGACGCAACGCTGTCCATTTATTTAGGTTGAGACTAAAAGTTCAACTTGGCCTTTCTTTCAGCTGCCTCAGACGACAAGAAGTCAATGAGTGAAAACAATTACCTTGAAATATATGGTAACGTTTCCTCTTCTCAAGAAAATCTCTCAAACACTGAACTCTTTGATCTCAGGCATGATAATGGAAAAATATTTCATTGCAACTTTCCTGACAAGCATTTTGTTTAGTTTTAGATTTGCCATATTTGTTTTACAATAAAGTTTCATGTTGCACACTTTAGACATATCTAGGAGCATGAACAGTGAAAACTGAAACATGACATAAATCACTGTCATACAAGTATCACAGGCATTTCAGAACATTTGTGGAAGTCTAAATTACAAGGTTAGCTGACTTTATTAAATAAAATCCCCGGGAGACAGAATATTTTGTTCTCTACAGACGATATATCTAAGTACTGCTTCATTCCTGGAAGACCTAAGCCTGCAGTTGCTAGTTACAAATAATGTTAGGAATTGCTGTTTTGATTTGTTTGCTGCTCTATTTCAGTGCAGAGATGACATTTTGGTTGATGTTGTGGGATATAGATTAACTACTGTGTTTTTGTGTTTTCTTATAATAGTAAATAGTTATAAATTAGCGTCTGAAGCCTTTAACCGGCTTCTCGAGTCTGTGTGTTGCTTATGAAAGGACCCTTTGTGTTGGTTTGTTATATTTAATACGAATAAATAGCGTTCAGTGTTAGAAAAAGAAGAGATGCGCTCTCAAGGCCACAGAGGACCGCTCCGGGGCATCTGACTTAACCAGATAAATGATGTTGCTGTAGACACAGACTGCATTATTGTCCGTAGCCTGCAGACAACCTTTTGCGCATATTTTCTTATTGGGTTGATGTAGCTTTGAGACTCAGTGTCTCTGGTGGACACACATGCGCCGCGGCGGATTACCAACACATCCTCATGCCCTTTATAACCGTGAATTGACCTATTGACCCAGAGCGCGGCGCCATTTACATTCACTCACGAGTCGCATGGGCGCTGTGTGCACCGAAGGAGATGGAGAGCTGCTGACAGACTCTAAAACCGATTCCATATAAGTTTAGGTGTGCGGCGTTGGCTCCACAGACTAACTGGCTCTCCGGCTAATTGAGTAGAGTGTGTGGCCCCGTGTGGCCCTGCTCTGACCCCTCTGTAGCTCGGGACACCACTGAGCCCAGGCTTTGATACATTTGATACGGTTTAAGCAAGGAATGAAGACCTAAGCCTGTTTACATGTGAACCGGATTAGTGTTGGGGTGACAGTGTGGTAACAAGTAAGACGCGAGTGAGAGAGGGGCAAAGAAGTATCCCGTCTGCTTCGCGCCCAGAGATGGACCCCATATGACAAGGATAAACAAATAACCGTGCAATATCCTAGAGCTGGACAGTGTGCAGTTACATTTTTCCACTCATATTTTATGAATTTTCCATAGTCTGTGATGGCGTGGAACTAAGGAAAATGGGTTGATGCAGAACTAAAAACTATCAGAGAGTTATTATTGTGCTCCAGTCCGGGGGTCCCCAACCAGGGGTACGGGGACCGCTGGGGGTACGCAAGAGCTTAGCAGGGGGGTAAAAGTTCTTTTAATTATCTTAAAAGAAAAACTATTTAAAAACGTTTAACTGTGGGAGTGGGAGTTTGAGAGTATATTACTGCCTTTTAACTGATAAATAGGAGTTTTAGTCATTCACTTTCAAACTGATCAACAAAACCATCGAGGCGGGGGGTACTCGGAGTATAAATGAAATAAAAGGCTCTACTCCAGGGGTTCCCAAAGTGGGGATCGGGACCCACTGGGGGGCGGCAGAACAGTGTAACGGGAGTCGTGAGATGATTTCAAGAAATATTTTTAAACATTATAACAGTTCTCTACAGACAAGACCTCGGACCACCACCTTATCGTGGTGGAGGGGTTTGAGCACCCGAATGATCCTAGGAGCTATGTTGTCTGGGGCATTATGCTCCTGTAGGGTCTCCCATGGCAAACAGGTCCTAGGTGACGGGTCAGACCAAGAGCGGTTCAGAAGCCCCTTATGATGAGACCATCAAGGCCGGTTACGTCGCCCAGAGATGAAGGAGCGTCGTGGGGCTGTCCTCCCGTGGACTCACCACCTGCAAGAGGAGCCATATGGGACTGGTGCAATGTGATCTGAGCAGCTTGGACTGCTGCCCCCGCGACCCGGCAATGGATAAGCGGAAGAAGATGGATGGATGGATTATATAGTGTATTTTAGGTCTGGGTATTACTAACAACTTCACAATACGATACGTATCCCGATACAGCGTCCATAACACAATACATATTCCAAAGAAACTGAAGGAAAATGATCTGAATAGTAGTTTTTTATGATGCTAAATATGTTCAGCAATGCAGGTTGCAGTTGCAAACCATGGAGTAAAACAAGCAGATTAAATTAATTTTCTTTTAAAATTTGCGTATCACGATACAGGTGCCTCGATACGATGCGCATTTTGTCAAGTGCTCCATAATGACAGTATACTGTATTTGTTGTGAAATCACCCCTGATAACAAAATATTGGCTTCAAATAAACATGTGCTAACTGTGTTTTACAGTTGGGGGTTCCTCAAGTCTGTGGCCTGGTTATTTTATGGGTCACGGTCCACAAACCCTGCTCTAGTTCATCCCATGCAAAATAACTTTTCAAATCAGAATTGCTAGCAATTGTCTTTTGTGCAATTGTGCAACATGAAACAAAGGCCAGCAATATTAATTACAGTATGAGGGTAAGCAAATAGAAATGAGCTAAAATTAAAAAGTATATACTGTATATAGTAAGGTAATAATAGCAAAATTCTGAATATACAAAATATGCATGTCCCGACAAAACAAGCAGCAGAGTTGATGGATTTACATTGTACAATAAGCAGCAGATGTAACCCACATAAACATACTGAAAAATATAAGAGAACATACAAAGAACCAAGGCACTCCTCCCACAACTACAATTCTATATTTACATTTTCTAAAAAGCCTTTATTGTCCATTTCTTCCACGCATATCGGATCCAACACGTGGAAGAAACCAGCTACATGTTTTAAAAGATTTTAATATGCATTAGCCCAGTACAATAAAGACTTCTTAGAAAATGTAAATAGAGAATTATAGTTGTGGGAGGAGTGCCTTGGTTCTTTGTTTTATTCTCTTAAGTTTCAGTTCCCCAAACGCCAAAGAGCACCTTCCCCAAAAAACTATTTTTGTGGTACTGACTTCCCATGCACTTTGTGTCCAGTTTCTCTCACAATACTGAAAAATATATTTTGATCTTGGAATTCAAACTCTAAATGAAAGCACATGATACAGTCAAGAATTATTGTAATTTTTGGGAAATTAATTAGTTATTCCTTATTGCATCTTGTCTGTATGGATTACTACAATGTGGGCTGTTGACTGACCAGAGTATTACAGCAAAGTAGCTAATTTAGTTGAATGTTTATTATGGGTTTCATGTTATTATGCATCAGTAAATCGAGTCCCTGCGCATTATTGTAATGGGGTGAATGAAAACAAGAGAAATGTGATATCTGTCTGTGCGTCTCATTCTTTCTCCCTCTCTGGTCGCCGCCCCCCCCACCCATCATGCATCATTCTCTCCCCTTTTCCTGAAGTAATGATTTGATGTTGCTAATGGCTTCCTAAATTTTGTAGAAAGGCCAGAGTCGGAGCTGTCTAGAGTTTCAGAAGTTGGAGGTCGGCCAGACGAGGAGGGAAGACAAGGCGGCTGGAGGGGGCTTTCAATGGAGCCAAGGCTGGGTCATTTCTCTAGGTATGGGATCAAGGAGTGAGTATTTAGGTTTCAACTGGGTGTTAACCTCATAATTGTGTCTCAAGATGTAACTGTTTCCTGTCGTTCTATAGGTCACAAACGGCAAAATCCCCAAAAAAATCATCAGCTACACTTTTTTTTTCAGTTGTTCTTAGAAATCAAGTCACACTCTTGGAAGATCAGAAATCAGAAAGGAAGTATACAGTCCTAAATTTGGCTGTGCATATCTTCAATAAGTAAGTGGTAACATTTAGCCGGCAGGTGTGTCTGGCCACTACTGGGGCACATGGACTCTTTGCCTCCGCGCTGCCAATAGAAAGGATTGTATTGTTGGAGCGCACTACTGCTCATTCAAGTGAGCCCACATGAAAGACGGGGACGGAGGCAGAATGACGAATGAATGTGTTGGTGCTTGTAGCTGACATGCCTCTGTGTCTGCTGCAGTGTGTGTATCTGTGCGCTCAGGGCAGCGGGCTGTGTGTGTTTGCTTGTTTGTCACATGATGTCCTGTGGCAATCCCTAACTAACCGTACAGGCGCCAGTCTAAGGTGGGGGGGTGGGCTATGAGACGGGCATGAGAAAGAGGAGCTATGGAGCCGTGGAGGGGGGCACTCTGGCTGACTGCTGTCACATGATGGGCATATAATTAAGCCAAACTACATTCAAACTCTTGAATAACAGACCGAACGACTCATGACCTGACTTAGCATTGTGTAAACATGGGTCTTGAGTTCAGAAGGCGAGCCTCTGTTAGCTCTGAGAATAAAACTGAACATCCCATAAACGACTTAAATAGACACAGCCTTTGGACACATTTTCTGCACATATTCTTTGTTCCTAAAAGCCGGCACACTCTGCCAACAGTTCAGAGCTTATGAAATATAATGGACGTATTAAAAATACTTGCGTAGGGCAGGGCATTTCATCACTATCAAATTAACAGTGTAACATAAGGCCAGGGTTGTGTTTCTTTGCTGAATGTCTGGCTGGTTGGACTCCAAAGACTGGACAAAGGATGGACACAGCTCTGTGTCTGTATGGGTTCTTTATCACAGAGCTTTAGTGATGCTGTCAAATCCAATGCTCTCACTCCATTAATCACTGGGCCTTGTGCCGGGCTGAGGTTGCATGTTGGATGGCACTTTGTGAGAGGCTCCATGTGCTGGAGGTGCTAGTGTTTACCCAGTACATAAGCAGCGGTTGGCCGCAGGCCTTGAATGGCTGACCATGATAGGCCAGTGTGAAATGTGCCTGACAGAGGCAGCCGCTCGCCCTTTTGACTCTAATTTGTGACTGTTTGTGTTTGTACTGACTATTGTGTCTGTGTTCTCAGAAGCTACATTTATTTTTGCCACTGTAAGTAGTGCCAAGCAGTCAAGAAGAGAAAAGTTAGCTTCAGCTAAAATATGTGCAGGTATAAAGCCTGGATAAAAGGGATGGATTTCTTGGAAAGAAATGTGTTTTGACCTAACTAACAATTCTTATGAGAACACGTTCCTCATCAGTCTTCCTTAGTACTTAATAAATCGCAGTTAAAAGGATCCATTGCGTAAAGCCTGATGGGACAGTCTGTCGTCTCTGTGTTTTTAACAGAACTCGTCTGTCGACCGTCCTCTAAAATTCTGTTCCTGAGCTCTTGATCACTTCTCTTTCCCCTCTGCACCACATTCCTCACAGTTTTGTCATTCTGCCAAAGAATCAAGTCAGAGCCTTCTCGCAGTCACCGCACTTTCTTTGTTTCTCTTCCTCAGGTGCCTGTAGGTATTTTAACCTACTGTTCCTGCACACCTCTCTGTGACCTCTGTGACCTTCTCGCCCAGAGCACGTCCCATTACAACGAGAGCTGGCGTCGACTAAGAACATGTCCTGTAAGTTTTCTTATCCCCAACACTTGATTAGAGTCTTCAGGAGGTCAGCACTTTCCAGGAAACAAATACTTACTTTAATCCAAGGTGAACATATGAGATGTGCACAAATTAGGATAGTATAGTTCTTTATTGATCTCACAATGAAGAAATTCATCTCTGCATTTGACACATTCTTTGATGCTGCTAGGGCAATCTGTCAGGAGCAGTGGGTAGCTGTGCTTATGGCGCCCGTAAATCATCATTTAAGCAACATAAATCATCTTTAAATTTTAAAAAAGAGCTCTGTAAAATGTATGAATTAATTAAAATCTTATTCAAAGCTGGCAGTGTAAATTAGCTCTTTTTCTCAAGGTTTTTGTCTAACGCGATGCACCAGTTGTTGCGCTACTGAGCGTGAGACTATAGGCCAATAATTGAATGAAGTTGTAAACGTTATTGACTAGTAATTAATTTTTTGTGTTATTTTGCTACAACAAGATGATCTCCAATGAAGCATGTCAGCGGAGAAATGGTTTAATCAGACGGGTAAATGGGATAAATCTATCAGTCAATTTGGTCTCGCTGCTATTTTCACATGGATGATTACCCATGTTACCAGTTTGGCTGCGTGGATTAGCAGGATTAGATACTGTGTGTTTGTGTATGTGTGATGCCATTTAATAATGGCTTTGGAGGCTAAAAGTCAATCAGTGAGCCTAAATGTACAAAGAGACAGGCGGAGTGTAGCAGCCAACATGACCCAGTGCCCTACGGTTTAGCCATCACAAAGAAGAATAGACAAAGTTTTAACAAAGCTGACGGGGGGCTGCACAATGGAGCTCCACAGTCTCGCCTTCTCCCGGTGCAGGAAGTAAAATCCCATTGAAAATCTCCATAGACTTTTCAAAAAAATTTAATATTAAGATTTTAAAAGCACGAGAGAGGCTAATCACCGATGTCAGGCCCGTGGGCAAATCCGTCTCTCTAGCATAAAACCTCTGGCCCCCACGATGGTCAAATACCTGTTAGAACTGCTCGATTATAGAAAAAAATATAATCACAATTATTTTTGTCATAATTGAAATCACGATTATTCTAACGATTATTGGTTTGATGGTATTTTTTTTTAACAAAACAATGCAAAAGATATTGTTTGGACAATTATGAAAGTGCAAATATATCAAGTAAATTCACTTTGGGAAGGGTCTCTGAGCCCTCACGCATCACACCTGCCCCCTGCTGGCCTGCACTTACCTACACACTTCTGCACGGAGCTGATGACATCATCGTGGTGCGCTGTTTACAGTCTTCACGGAAGGCCATGGACTCATTTTAAAGCCCAAACCATCCTCTTCCCAATGCAAAAAACCGCAAGGCTCTACGATATTTACTCACGGAGATATGTTGCCTGTTGTCAGCGGGCGATTATAATCGTTATGTCTCAATTACACTATTTTTGTAATCGTGCAGTGTAGTAATCGCAATCGTAATCAAATTTTGATTAATTGCACCGTCCTGTTAAATTACTCGAAAAATGTTTACAAAAAATGACTATCAATTTCTTATTAAAAAAAACTGTTAAACCCGCTGTTATGTGATGGACACTAGGGATGCACCGATCCGATACTTTCACCAACTTAATTTAATTGAATATGGACATGCTGTATGTTATTTCAAAGCTCTTAACCTGTAGAATTCAGTCATGTAATTGGTTTTATTCTCTGTAATAGAGAAATAAAACTAATTGTCATTTGTTACATTGGTTGGTATCGGTTGGTAGATATTCAAACTATTGGTATCGGTATCAGAAACAAAAAAGCTGGATTGGTGCGTCACTAAGGGACAACATTGGGATTTGGAATGAGTTCGGCTTCACTTTGGGCTACGATTGGGAGGATCTGCCCCTAGAAAATTGGCCCTCCACAAAGCAAAGTTGCCCACCCCTGACCTATGTGCTAACAGCTGCTCATACCATGAATATTGTACAAGAAAGAAAATACCAAATACTGTGAAATGTTTTAAAATGCTTTGGTTCATAAAGTTTTGGATAAAGGGGCGAGGCTTGTGCTATGGGGCTCCGTAACCCAGCTCAGGGATCTCCAACCAGCAGCTCGCCAGCTCTGTCCGTGTAGCTCCTCGATGGCTTCCTACATTTCTATATAAGCTTGATAAGTCAAATTGACAAATGCATTGTCTTTTTGCGTTCCAAACGATTGAATTATTTAGCACGTTGAGAAATAATTGTATGTTGGTTCAATAAACATATAGGCATAAATATACAAATAATGTGTTCTTATGTCTTATGTCTTCTTATGTTGGCCCTCCTTATCATGGCAGTTGCCCATCCCTGGTATATACTGTATATAAACCTAGGCTAAGGTTTTGTAGAGGTAAATAATCAATCTTTGTTAAAACATACATCAAATCAAAGCTTTTAACTAAAAACTATACTGAACAGTTCTTTTTAGCCTCGTTTTGATCCTGATTTATAATTTTTTAAGTCTTGTTTTGACACAATTTTCTGAACAAACAATTTTTTTAAATTATATATATATTGTATTGTTGGAATGGTTTAGTAAAATATTGCTCCTCCCTAAAAGGTTATTGCAATATCCTCATCATGCAACCCTAAATGGTTGCACGATATGGTTGTACATTTAAGTTTAATAACATGGATATTTGGTGATCAATTTGAAACTGGATGCACACATAATTAATTTATGGTAATAGGACTAATCCTAGCCATTGCCAGTAGACAGGGTTTTTTTTCTTGGTATATTGGTTTGCATTCACGTGACATCACGACATTCTAAACAGCCTATAGTTCGACATTGAACATTGAACAAAAACTGTCACAAAGTCCAGTATCTTTTCTGCCCACACATATGAACTAAGTAGTCTGATTAGGTTCATAAGGTCTTCTAGTAACGATGCTAGTTTTCTTTTCTGACGAAGAAGAAGAAGAAGTAGCTGAAACTGTAAAGGTAAAATAAATTACACAGGTCTGACTATGAGAAAAGAAACTAGCATATGAACTAAGGTCTAATTATTTTCTCATAAAGGTGCACAAAAGCGGGGACAATATCCAAAAACATGTGCGTGATGTTTGCCAGAAAGGACTTTCAGCCATGAGAATAATATGGCAGGTTTGTGAATGAAATCACTACCTAATAATGATCAGAGAAAACATGTTCTTTTTGAAAATTTCTTTCAAAAACTGTTTCTCTAATTAGAGTTGTATTGACACTTGACCCCCAAATGAAATAGAATTATATTCTATGAACACAACCAATAATGAAAACACTGCTAAATGCATCCGCTGTTCGCTGTACTACCATGTTATTCAAATCCTATTCCCATGTTTATTAGAAATCTATTTTAATCACAGATGATACAAGAAGAAAAGGGAATTTTTGTGTACCTTTCTGGCGGACCTCATTGAGGAGAGGGCTTTCTTGGTCGCTGGAGTGAGACTGTCTAAAACAATAGACCAATTCAAGAAAAATGTTCAAGAAGATGCAACTTGAAAACTATCAATGCTTATAAATTGTAAATATATTTCCCCAGTAAAGTTTTTGACATTTGTGTTGTAAGTAGTCACCATCTTTGTTATTATAGATGGCATGTGTCTTCATCATGCTCCTTTTCACCCATGTAAAGCTCTTATATTTATGTAAGACCATGCATAGTAAATTACTAACATGGATGAATAAATAAATAGATGAATGAAAAAATGAAATGTTGTTGCTCTGCTATAAAGTAAAGCGCAACGGAACCAGGCTCAAGTGAATCCATATAATTTTGCTGGCGTGACCTGCTCTGTGGTGGACGTTTCGTTTTCCCTGCCCTTATCGGGCCAGATAGCTCTCTGATAGACACTTGTACGGGCCGCGCTCAGAGGCTCAGCTCCCCGTAGCCGCAGATGGAGCCGATGGAGGCCGCGATGACGACAAGGGCCTTATCTGTCGTCATGGTGATGCTCTTGATGGAGCGATGACAATCTCGTTCAGTTCAGCTCAGCTCGTGTTTACATACACCGCGGCGGGACGGCCAGAAAGTCTACCTCCGTGCAGGAATGCGAGCAGCGCCAATGAGGGTGCAAGATAGTGAGTTAGCGAGAGTCCATGGACAATTTTTTTTTTAATGTACTTAAACTGGCTTTCAACGTAAGAAAGAGGAGAAACTGTCCGTAGTCACGAAGAAACCACAGTAGAGTGATGTTTCTAGTCCTGCGTTTTTGACTCATCGTGTGCTCACTGCGGTGTCTTTTCTTTCCGACAAATATGACAGATGCGTATCAAGCGGTGCAGTCTGCTTAGGGGAGATAAGAGGCTAGTTAGGTGCTGGGGTTGCAACATCCCACTGAGCCAATGAGTGAGCGCAGCGCTTCTTCATAGCGATCCTCAGCAGATAGGCCTGCAGTGCATGTATGTGTGATGCCACTGATAATTTCTGACTCTATTTTGCTATGTAGTATGAAAATGGCCGCAGACCAGGACTCGGGTTAAACTGAATAGCTACGGTCCAGTTAATACCATGTAATTCACAATTACAATGTCACATACAATGTCAGGATTGTTTTTATGGTCTGCCTCCTAGCATAGTTGCCAAAGCATAATTCATATTTTAAAATGCATATGACACATTAGATTATATTTTCATCAAAACATAGTAAACACGATTTATATAGTATATTATATGATATAATTCTTGTTTAAGATAAAGCCTATAATTATGTGATTTTTGCACCAAAGATATTTATATTTCTACCTCATGTGGGCAGCACGGTAGCGCAGTGGTTAGTGCTCATGCTTCACAGCTAGAAGGTCCTGGGTTCGATCCCGGGCCAGGACCCTGTGTGGAGTTTGCATGTTCTCCCCGTGTACACAATAGGATCCCCTCTGGGGCCAGGTCTCCCCTGAAATCTTAATCTCAGTGGGACTTTCCTGGTTAAATAAAGGTCAAATAAAATAAATAAAAATGTATTTTGGCAATTGTATTGTAAATAATGGATTATTTTATCTGGATTGTATGACACCATGCACCAGGAGACTAAACACCAACCCAGCTTGTACCAGCCCACCTTGGACATGTGACCAATGCTAGCAGGCTTATAGCTGCATTGAGGCAGCCCTCTCGAGTAGGCCCTGATGAAGGCCTAGAGCCGAAACGCGTTGGTAATGACTCTACCTGGTCTTGCCATGTATGAATAAAGGCTTTTTATTGTTTGTCAACTTTTGGAGTGCCTCAGAGTCTGAACTCATGTTTTCTAATGAATTTATTACATTATGTCCATTGTTGCCGCACAGGCATCACTCTAAGCTCTGTGTGTTGACACAAACTGTTCTCTTCCTCATCGTTCTCATTGAATTAAAAGGTTGTTTTTGTCAATTTCATTAAAAACAACATCGCTAATACTGTGCAATGTCATTCAGTTAGTCATCAATATGGTGCCCCTCAAAGCACTTGGTACCACCGTATAGGAAGCGACGGCGCTAGTCTTAGGCGCAGAAAACCATTATTACCGGAGTTTTGCAAACTTTAGTGCAGATGACAGTGTCTGTGACATTTCAAACACACTCCTCCCTTTCTCTCTCATCTCAGGTCGCGTCACTGTGGGGTTTGAGTCACCGTCTCCTAAAGCGTCAGGTCCAATACATGCAACTGTAGCAGGTTCAAACAACGTTAAGAATGTTCCCACAATCTCAATAGTCACAGCGAGTTCAATGCCCTCTCCTGCCACCCTGCATAAAATGTAAACATGGGCAGGATGCTGCATCACTCTGTCCCGCTCTTGCCCATGCCTCTTTTTGAGATCACCCAGACTGTGTATTAGTATGAAAATACTACTCATTTACAGCGGACCTTAGGGGCGTGTGTGCACATTATTGTCCGTCAAAGAATGGGCCGGGGCAGCTGGCTTTGTGCTTGTAATAAATTGTACCAATTGGCTTAGGACAGAGCTAGTGATATCTTAACATGTAGCATTATTCGGAGGGCAGAAAGTACAAAAATATGAATTTGGCAAAAAACTGACTGAAGATGATTTATTTGTATTTTATTTTCTTATTGCGACACATGGAATGAGGTATTCTGCCATATAATTGAAAATGTATCATGTGAAATTTTAAGTGTATATAACACATTAGACAACATTTTCACCAAATCATAGTCAACACATACATAAGATTTAGCTATAATTTTCCAGGTTTTCCCTTGTTTGATAGTTTTGCAAGGTTTATTTTTTCACATCCTTATTGGTCCTGGGCACAGTAAGTGACTTATATAAAGGTACAGGATCCATAACTGTTGCCATGCCAACCATAGTATAGAGGGGAGCAACAAAAAGGTTAACGCCCCCTTTTCAGTGACACCAGAAGCTGCGTCCATTGAGATGAATGGGGAAAAATCGGCTGAGATCTTCACATTTATGTCTGAAAAATAAAAAAAATTGCGTTTTGTATATTTGTCTAATATCAGAGGTAAACAAATCAAGAGATGTTTTTGCTGTAGAAGATTCACAGAGAGGACAGTAAAGTGTCCTGTTTGTGAAATAAAATGTAAAGTGGGCTAAAGTTAGCAGGAAGTTAGCATTTCGGAGTTCAATATAAAGTGTTTAGCCGTTCATAGTGGCTTAATTTGATCAAATTGGATCAAATAATTTTGCAGCTTCTTGTATATCAATATTGCTTCATTTTTGAACTATGAACGGCTAAACACTTTATAATGAAGTCCGAACATGCAAATTTCCTGCTAACTTTAGCCCGCTTTAAAACATGAACTGTCCGCTCTGTGAATCTTCTACAGCAAAAAAAAAAATCTCTATTATCTTTTATATTAGACAAATATACAAAATGAATAAATTGTTATTTTTCAGACGTAAATGTGAAGATCTCAGCCAATGTTTCCCCATTAATCTCAATGGACGCAGCCTCTGGTGTCACCGAAAAGGGGGCGTTAACCTTTTCGTTGCTCCCCTCTATACTCAGGATAAATTATTGAATCAGAATCCTATGTCACTAACTAAAAATTTTTAATTTAAAATACTTTTTTCCACATAGATTATGTTCATTAAATAGTTTGAGGGAAAATATGTGTGTAAACTAAGTCATAAAAACAACATTTTTAAATTTTAATTTAACTCTATCATATACACAGATGAAAGAGTTGTAGCTGCCTAATGCTCTGCCTCATCGAATGAATTTCTCTGTGTGAGATCAATATCTATCTACATAACACAAATTGTGATGTCTCATATCATTCCAAACAACAAAACAACTTAATTATATAAATTAAACTGGAACTATGGCTTTAAGCATAAAGTGTAACCGCTTTAGTCCCATAAATGTCATATGTTTGAAAAATACTTAGTGGCTCCAACAAATGAAGGCAATTAGTGAAACATAGATGCTTTTCAAGATATAAACAACTTCCCTCCTAAATGCTTTCTTATCTGCTGACTGAATATCTGCCCATAAAGTCACTCTCAAACCACAGCTTTTTCCCTTAAAAGCCTTTGATCTTTTTTATCTCTTACCAAATGCCCCTGTGGCCAATAATGGTCTAATCATATTAAACTTTTTATAACACGGCCTTCTCATTGACAGCACACTGGCCGGTCTTTGTCAAGCTCTCTGTTTGTGTTTGCATATCTTCATTAACCCGACCAGTATTGTGTCAACAAAACCAGAGACACAACAAAATCTCGCAGCGAAGATAAACACGGTGAAAGAAATGTCCTCCCTGTGAGGGCAGGCGGCTGAGGTGAGATGAACAGGAGCCTTTCTCTCTTTCAGAGCCACCTTTGAACTCTATGTTTAATCTGAGAAATCAATGGCGCCGTTGAAGAATTGTGACTCGCGTCAAATAGCTCAGGGCCATTTGTCCAAGCAATAAAGTCAGTGTTGGGCAAGTTACTTAAAAATTTTAACACATATATCACGAGAATAGAATAGAATAGAATAAGCTTTCTTTTCACTGGAGCAAGTACAG
>OMNZ01053565.1:31462-55142 GCA_900303255.1 Lesueurigobius sanzi | reverse complement strand
CCCCAAGAAGAAGCAGATGAGATGAGAGAGAAGCCGGAGAGTGGACGGCTGTTTCCTGGCGCGCTCAGCTGCATGTACATCTGCAGAGCAATGCCTCAGCACACACACACACACTCATACTGTCTTTTATGCATTGTAAGGACATTTTTCTAAACCCAGGGTTGCGGTGGTGGATCATGGGGACAAATTATTCTTCTTTCAACCATATTTAATTTAATCCAAGCGATCAAAATGCCACTTCAGAGTCAGTGTTACAACAAAACGGACTATGGGTACTCATACATATTATATTTTTACACAGCATGCTAAAATTGTGTATTATGGGGACTTCCCATAATCCCACCACTAAGTAATACAAGTAATACGAGAAATCTGAAAGAAATCTGCCAATGGAAGCCATTTATTGTCAAAAACCTGTTTGTTTATGCTTTTCAACTAGAAACTAGCCAAATGTCGCTGATCAAAAGTTTACATATTGTGCATCTTGAAAGAAACATAATTTTTTTCAGAGAGTCCTGTATTTCAGCTGAAATTAGTTTTTCTTTGCTCTTGAACAGTTTTCCTAGCAGTTGTTGAAGGTCCTGTTAGACGTTAGATCAGGGACATTTGAGTAGTTTCTGTTTCATTATGAGTAAACTCAGTTCTTTGACAATAAATGGCTTCGCAAAACCACTAACCACGAGTGGAAAAAGTATGTTTGTGTTATCATTCATATTCTATGAAAAATGACCAAAAGCCCATACCCAAAAGGGTATGTAAACTTTTGAGCACAACTGAATTTCAAGAAGATTTGACTTGACTACATGACATTTTGCAATAGGTTTGGCTATTGTTTGTTATGAGAACTAAATAAATCAACATAATTCAACCGCTTCTGGCTTTCAGAATCGCTTCTACATTGCTGGGATTATGAGGACTCTGGCCCCTGTGCTCATAATCCAAATTGTCCCTACAGCGGTGCGTGTATTCCTGCGGACTGTCCTCATTAACCACCAAAACCAACCCGCGCACACGCACACACTGTACCATGTGTGTGTGCTTTTGCTCAGGTCGCTTGATTGCCTTTCCTTCCTCTTTTTCTCTCCCACTAAAGACCCGCTGTCCTTCCTTCGACTCCGGGCGCGTCAGCCAACTCAGAGGTCCACTCCACTCGCACAAATGCAACGTCATCACAGCCACGTAAAAACAAAACACACACAAACACACACACGGTTAATATGCCCAATTTATTTACGTGCCGCGATATCAGCAGTGATCTGGAAAAACTGTTGTTATATTCTTGCAGCTATAAAAATAATCATTAGTTTTTTTTAACATAATCACTGTGTCTGTGTAGGTTCTCAGTTGTACAGGAGTTGTCCATCGTAGGCAAAGATTCTACAGAGCACAGATGAAGACTGATGAATCTTTGCCTACGATGATCACTGTATGCACACTCATTTTAACTGATAGTAGTAGTTTTTGTCGTGTAAGAGGTGGCTTCATTTATTTGTGTTTATTTACATGTGATTTTGTTTCAACCGAATAACGTTATGACACCTAGGGCTGGGTATCGTTCATTTTTTCCGATGCTAGTACTTTAACAATACTTTTTTCGATACCTATACTAAATTATTCATCATCTGCACAAAAAAGTAAATATCTATAAGTTTAAATGACCCAAACTCATCTTATTTATGTAGATTTGAGCTGTTTTCACAAGTTAAGATATAGTGGCTCATTTTACCTTATTCTAACCACTTGTTCTAGGGTGTTTTTGACTTGTTGCAATACTTATTTTCTTTTTTATTTAAATGTATTTGCCAATGGGGTAAGAAAATTGGTTTTATTTTCCTAACTCAAGCGAGATTACCTTAGAATCAGTGAAAATTGTCATGAAATAAGACAAATAATCCAGATGACAGTAGTGAGTATGTCTTGTCTAGTCAAAACTGCTCTAAACAAGACTAATGTTCTCCAGGGTTTCCGCACGGCATTAAAAGTCATTAAATGAATTGTGTCAAAAATAAGGCCTTAAATGTCATTGAAAAGCATTATATAGAATTCAAACTGGCATTAAATCTAACATTCTTGGGAAATAAAGACATTGTTCGACTAGTTTTACTGCAGAAGTTTGGCAAAAAAATCCAAAAATAGTGTCTATACTGCTGTTTGGAAAACAATTATACACTATTTCTGTGTGTCAAAATTTGTATTGAATATGGAAATTAATATTAAATACGCACCAATTTGTGGCATTTGTGGCATTAAAAATGTATAATTTGGGCATTAAAAAGCAGTAAATTTGACTTGCTGCTACCGGCATAAACCCTGTTCTCAAAGCAGGTCATTTACACTCGTGCTTCTTCTTCTTCTTTTAGTGTTTTCATCATTTATTTGAGCTGAAACACCTAAGTCACTTTCCTTAGTGCTGTCTCAGACCCATCAGGCAAAGAAAAATATTTGTTGTTGTTTTCTGTACCAATATATTTTTCATTACCGGTAGTACCTTTATTATTTTTTCGATACCGTACTGGTATTATGTGCATTATGTGTTTATATAAAATGTTAATTTGTGGGATGTATTTGTAAAACTACTTTGGCATTCAAACGGATGACTTGATTCGACTGGGAGCACATACATTACAATACTCATGTGTTTTTACAAATATTTATCACGTATTGGTGTTGCGCTGGTCTGAATGCGGTGTGTGTGTGTGTGTGTGTGTGTGTGTGTGTGTGTCGTGAATGATAGTTTGTTCTGTCCGAGCAGGCAAGCATGTGGGTATGTGCATATGGCTGACGGTGTGTGACTCCTCTAAGCCCAGAGCTGGAGCCTGCTGTCTGGGCACAGTGCACCAGCCCCAGGCCCTGACTCCACAAAGGGGCCTTTTCTGAGGACCACAGCATCACAGATAGAGGAGGAGTCTGACCAAAGCATTACCACGCTTAAGCGATCACAGAGCTTCCCTTGATCCATCCGATATGACTTATGATTTTAATAACGGAGCCATCATCGTTAAAGCAGGGTTTGGGTGGATGCTACGCACTGCAGGGGCGTCACACAGGAGGCAGAGATGTGGTTTGTTTCAGTATTAAACTTTATTTTTTCCTTTGCGTTTGTGAGATGGAAAAATGATAAAAACTTACAGCTCAGGGACTTTTCATCTAAGATACTGTATGTCAGTGTTTTCTTTACATAATTACCATGAAAATAAAATCATAACAGTTTCTATGTGTCTTTGACAAAAGCTCAGAGTGAAAATAAATTATCATAGCAATAATTATAACATCAAATATAACAACAATAATAAAGTAATTAAGTATTTATAAACACTTTATTTACTATCTTTTTTCTGTGTTTTTATCTTGTTTGTAGTAAAACTGTGAGCCTTGTGGTGTGTACAATCCAGCATGTGAAAGGAGCACTGGTTTATGGGTAATGTAGTCTTGGTCTGAATGGTTCAGACCGTGCTTTGAGGAGCCAGTGCAGGACCTACGTATTCATCTCTAATGAGACAGTGGTGAGGTGGAACAGCGTTCTCTCTCGTGAGTCTCCTGTTACAGGGTCAAGGAGAGGTGGTACCAAAGTGACTTAGTAAAATAAGCATAAGTGTGACAAGCGTCACCATTCACTCACTCCTGTAGTCTGGTCTCTGGAGGCTTACACTCCTCTGTCCCATTAGCTCTTCACAGAGTCCATAATGTCCAGACGTGACCTTAGTCTGACCACTGTACATGACACCAGTCCACTGTGCTCTGACACGGAGTCCATGGCGTGTGAATGAGCACACGGATGTGAAGGCTCTCAGTGTGGCTCGGCCCAGACCGGCGAGCGATTGGAGTGGTGGGGGTGTCCAAATGAAGGGTGAATAGGCGTGGGTGTGGGCAGCATGTGTCCCGAGTGACTGAAAGGGGGCAGGTGACCCATGTGGGTCATGTGGCTGGTGAGGCCGGGAGCTGCTCCAAAGTGAGACACTTTGTCCTGCATGCACTTGGACAGCTCATCGAAGCTATCCCCCGCGCGTTTGTTTCTCTTGGACTTGCTCGACATCTTTCGGTTGCGTGTCTGGATGCCTTCCTTCTTCATGGTCAGGGGCCTGTTGACCTGTGGAGAGCGGAACATTAGCTCAAGGCGAAGAACACAATAAAGCCACTTAACACACTGCATGAGCATAACATTCTACACGTATCACATAGCCTTTATTATGTGTGTTACATAGCCTTTATTATGTCTGTTACATAGCTGTTATTATGTGTGTTACATAGCCTTTATTATGTCTGTTACATAGCTGTTTTTATGTGTGTTACATAGCCTTTATTATGTCTGTTACATAGCTGTTATTATGTGTGTTATATAGCCTTTATTTTGCCTGTTTCCCAGAATTCTGCAAATATGTAGGAGACATATTTTTAAGCCAAAAAGTGAACATAAAGCACTGTTGAACCACAACACTCCTTGGATTTGTGGCTTTCTCTATTGGCCTATGACAAAAGTTACACTACGTAAAACTACTAAATACCTACAAATGTTGCAGTGAAGAAGACCACATTGAGACATTAAAAAGAAAAGTGAAGACTTGCTTTTTACTGAGTATTACTTCCCAGCACAGGTCTCTTTACGTTTGTTTATGCTAATCACAAATTATAATGTTAACCAATTAATGCTATAAATATTAAGCAGCTGTTTTGCATTTATAGCCCCATTATGTGTCCAGGCAGGGGGCGTGTTTCGGCCTTTGTCCAATTTCAAACCCAACCGAGTAGACAATATGAATACATGCGGATGAGGGTCTGGGCTGGTACTGAATGACCTGTTCAGACAAATCCTCATCAGTGTAACCGACGCCGTTAACACTGACAGACCGTCCCACCCTGTCGCCCCTCCAGGGAGTACCGCCCCCATTCAAACAGCCGCGCGCTAATCAAAACACTGGGTTCTGCATCGAAGGACCTCCGCACTTCTTATGCTCCTAAATCGATGGGAGCTGTCCGCCCACTTGACCAGCTAACGACCAGTCCTCTCCGAGCCCAAACTCTGCTCCCGGATGAGTGACGGGATGCGTGGCTCTTTGCGGGGAGCCGAGTATTTGGGATACGCTTTTTTCAAAGAGCCGTTCAAAAGGCAGGCTCATTGTTATATTGACATTTTATGACGCCAGACAGGAAAGTCATATTATTGAAAGATGATTTCTTTACTTTTTTATTCCAATGAACCCAGGCTATGATAGGACTGATTTTTAGCCTTTGTAATAACTTGATATGTTAAAATTTTTGAAGTTATTTTGACTTGCACGTAAAACAAATCAGCCAGTGGAAGTATTTTTGCTATTAAATTATGAAAAACAGAAATGTAACCAGGGATTAGGGATGGAAACTAACCATTTAGCCATAATCTGGTGCAGTACATATCTGTCTCTATGAGCGTGATGTACATTGTCCCTTTAATAAAGATTCAAGTTAAGTAAGAAAATAAATCTGTTTACTTAATTTTAAGTGCAACAATAATTTCTCCACTGTCACAATTATACTCAAATTAAGGCTAAATATATTTAATTTGAGATATTTTCACAAGAAGATATCATTCTTCTCTGCTGTTGTGGAGATTCTTAAGTTTGTTCAGACTAAATCTGTGTAAAAATTGACTTAAAAAAAAAGAAAAAAAAAAGATCCGGCTCTTTTGACAAAGCCGATTGGGCCATGAACGTCACATCACTTCTGCTGGACTTACGTTGTGCAGCTTGTAGTAAAGGCCGCACGCGTTGCACACCGGGTCCCCGTTGCCGTTGCGCCTCCAGAGCGTGGTGGTGGTGGTCTGGCAGTTCGCGCAGCAGGTGCCTGCGCGTCTAGCGGCGGACTGCAGGGAAACAGAGAAGTATGTGGTGAATAATGAGCCATTGAGAGTCTGCGGAGAGGTCACAGCGGACACCCGCAAAAAAACACGGGAAATGTCACGCTTGCATTTTATAATTTATCACCTCGGTAGTACGGGCCTATACACGCACAAATGTAGGCAGATACCTACATTTTTTATTTAACCCGGTGGAGTGTTGTTGGACAGAAAGCCACATGCGCAAAGCAACACAGACAGCGCCACATTAAATTATCCTAACAAGGCTCGAATCAGTTCGATCAAATTGTCTTGTTTGTTTTGCACGTGGTCCAAGTGCGGGGCTATGGCGGAGTTATTTCACTTCAGAGGAGCTGGTTAAAGTTTTCTAAAATACTCTTAGCCTGTATGCTGATTTTAATAAGGCTTGCGTAAATGTGAGATCCAGAAAAACTCGAGTCGCGTAAAACTCTGGTGTTCTGCCTGGCAACGTGCCCCTGTGTCCATTTCGGATCAATTCTTCACACATAATAAGAAACATTAGCTTTACATGTAACAAACCCGCGGCTAAACTTTGTGTACACGTTTTTTTTCTCTCTTTTAATTATTTTCAGATGTGAATGACCAGAGGACAAACCAGGCTGTGCGTCTTTACGCGCTTTACGCATCGACAAACGGTCACTCATAAAAATCCATTATATTTTCCAATGGACGCCCTCCGCGCCTCGTGCCTCCACAGCGGCTCCAGCCCGTGTTGTGGTGGTCGCTCTACACAGCTATATGTCAGTGTGGCCAGAGAAATGCAGCGCGGTGGTGGAAGGCGGAAACAGGCGGGAGACTGACTTCCTTATCTGGGGCGGACAGATATCCGGATAGGAAACAACTGGATGCCCCTTTGAACACTATAGTCTGAAAAACACTTGAGCTGAAAATGCAAAGGCACACGGGCCGAGCCGCTGGGAAAAATGGAGCGTTATTATGGAGTGAGGGATGGCGAGGTGCGGGAGGGGAACAAAATGTTTCATATCAGCGCTAATATCTGTGCTATATGGGTCAGGCAGGGGCGAGACTAATTGCATAGCCCTGTGTGCATGAACTCAGTGATTATTTTAGGGAGAAAATACAGCAGTAGAGTAAACTGCAAACATGAAAACAATATAAACATTTTAGTTTGTTGTAAAATACAAACTATTTATCAAACTGGTGGATTTTTTTTTACTTTGTGCTACTATACTTTTAAACCTTACCATAATTCGTTGTAGACTTTATTTCAACTCAAATCTGACTCTGATGTAGCCAAATACTTCTAAACATACAAAAGATTCTACGGTCTGCATGGCACTGTAAGGACAGGAACACTACATCTCCACATCACTTCCATATACCCTGCCCTGGTGTTAACTTGGGCAGTGGTATCAGTAACAATATCAGAAGTACCAGCAATAATGATAGCAGTAACAATGGCAATAGTAGCGGTATTGAAACAGGCCGTGAAGGTGGACCATCGGGGGGTGCGAGGGACAAACAATTCCAGGAAGATCATAGGGAAAATATTAACTTTCCTGGAATTGTACTGCCGGCATGTGCTTTGTGCTCATATTTGGGAGCCTACCTTTGGGGGGGGGGGGGGGGGGGGGGGGGGGGGGGGGGATTGTAGGGTCGAAGTGTTTTATGTACACGGGGGACTCACCAGTCTGCGTTTGGGCTTTATGAGCGGTCTGTTCTGGCCGTTCATCTTGTGGTACAGCCCGCAGGCGTTGCACAGGTAGTGGCCCGTACCGTCCCGCCGCCACAAGGGAGTGGAGGTAGCGCCGCAGTTCACGCACTCACGGCCCTCTGTGTAGAATTCAGGAGGGGGGAGACAAAAGGGACATTTATATAATTAAAAAGTTTATGCCAGAAAGGTTTAAACACCTGAACAGTCTGATTAATGTTGTTTTTTTTTCCTTTTCTTTTCTCCATGCAGCATATTCAAGGTGCACAACGTGGACAAAGACAGCTTCACGTAAACTGATCGGGAGCAAAGATGCCAGCGCAGCCAGAACGTGTCCAGAGGTGTCCAACAGGTAGAAATAGACACACCATCAAATTAGAAATACATTTTTTATTGGAGTGTGCACCAGCGAATAAAAACAAAATGGCAGCAAGCATTTATTATTATTTTTACTGTCTTGAAAGAGGTTGAAAGAGAAGTTTATATGTGTCCTACTTCGGCGACATGGATTTAACTCACAGTATTGATATGGGCGCCATTTTGAAGACTCTTTCGAATGATAAAATATTTACATTTTAATTGTTAGCGGTCATCAGTTTTCATCACTTGAGACCCAACGATAAAGGATGTAAAAATCCAAACCTACTTCACTTTAAAAGCACATTTTAACAACTCGGCGGCCATCAAAGTCCAGCACAGGCAAAGATTCTTCAACTGTGAGTACAGATGAAGACTGAAGAATCTTTGCATATGAGGAATAATATGCTAATTGTGCATGTAGGCTAAAACAGCATGACACAACTTGTTTTGGTAGTTTCTATTCCATACAGGCCAGACCTGACTTCAAACAGCCTATTGGTAAACCGCCCGCCGCATTTAATTTGAGTATCTGTCTCTCCCTAGAGCATCATCTCATTCTACCTGTTGTAAAAGCCAGCAACACCCAAAGTCCCACCCTCTCTCCACAAAGGAATCTGACCTGAGCAAACCCCTGCACCTTTTCATATGCGCCTGCCCTCTTGGTCAACTCCATGCGTTGTTTCTTAAGCCTTCTTCAACGCTAAAACCAAGCTGTCGAAATGGCATTTCGCTTTCAACAAAATGTGCATCGTTAACACCAAAAGCGATTCGTATTAAATGGAAAGGTGATGTGGAAAAGGTGCGGCAGGGAGAAAGGTGTCCTAACAGGAAGCCGCACTGTAAGGTATCTGCACTGACAACTGAAATGTCATTGTGGCATTTTGTCCAACAATCAATCACCATTACTGGCTCTGGACACTGGCCTTTGATAGATAAGAGCCGTTTTAATGGCCGAGCTGATATGTTTGTGTTAGTGACTCGGCTACAGCTCAGCCAGCTTCTTTAAATGTCACAGTCTAGCGTTTCTCCACCATCGAGCCACGCTATCAGGCCCTGTGCATTCCCCAGGTGTAATAAAACAAACTGTTACAATAGGCCACAATATTCATAATCACAAAAACACAGGTTGTTAACAGGCTGCTCTGTGTTTTTGCTGTGTGTGTGTGTGTGTGTGTGTGTGTGTGTGTGTGTGTGTGTGTGTGTGTGTGTGTGTGTGTGTGTGTGTGTGTGTGTGTGTGTGGATTGAGAGTGCATGGAACAATGTGGGGAAATTACAAAGCCATTACCAACTGTTTTCAAAATGCCTCCATCACCTAAGCATTCTCCAACACACACAATATTAAACCTCTTCACCAGAAAGCCACAATGTTCTCATTCTGTCACTGCAAATTATAAGCACAAACAAGCCCCTTTCTCATGGGAGGTCCCATGCAGATCTTAGCGTGTGCAATGAGAAGCACAAAGTGAGGAGTTCCACTTGATGTGAGTGCAGTGGGCCAAGGCCAAGCTTAAAAACACAAACAGCAGGACTCTGTCGCCTGTGCTTTGTTAGCCCAGGCATCGCAGTGGGCGGGGTGGGTGTCGTGATTTGTTCACTTTAGGGGTATACAGGATGCAGCAGGAGCCAGGTCGTCGTGACTCCTTCGCATTTAAGCGCAGTTAATGCGGTATTTAACAGACAACAACTCGAAGCACGAACCACGTCTCAGTTTACACAGTCACACTACTGGGGACAGAATTTGTGTGGCGGGGCACAAAATAAATTTATTAACAGCTTAGCGTACTTCATTAGAACTTTACGCATAACAGACTATCGCCTCTCCTTGGCTTTGTCCAAAGACTATAGGCTAATTATCAAGATGGTGCCTCGTGTTTCATAGAATGCGCGCGTATTTTCTAAAACATACAGGCCTAGAGACTAAAATACCTATAATACAAGCCAAAAGAAAGAGATAATTAATATTGATAAGTACTGTCGTCATTTTAAGTGCAGCTGCTGGTCGCCTTCATTTCCATAGACTGACAATGCCACAATGAGCTGTAAAGGCGCTTTGGGTAAACATAAAAAAGTTCTTATCTACTGAGTTGAATAAGACAATACGGATGAGCAGCAAAGACAAACACACGTGAGACTCACCTGAGCTCGATCGAGCTTTGCTTTTGCACTTTGGCGTGAAGCTGGAAGAGGATGCGCCGAGGAGGCCCCCGTGATGGAACAGGCTGCCGCTGTAGTCGTGGGGTGGCAGGGGGTACGCTGGATACGTGGGGATGGGGTGATGAGTTGCCGTGGTCTGGCTGTTCATGGACGCTAGGCCGCTGCGGAGCGGGCTACAGCTCTCCATTTTCATGCCGTCTGCAAGCGGCACTTGGTATTTGATGGAGTCCTTTTCATCCATGCGCGTGGAGGTCGAGGTGGGGGACGTGGGCCCTGGGTCCGGGGACACGTCCTTAGGTGGAGTGGGAGGGAAGCTGTATAGATGCGGACTGGAGTGAGACGCGGGTGTTAGAGACGAGACTGGAGCTGTACCGGTGCTGCTGCTGCAGGGGTAGCCTGAGCTGGTGGGGTGAAGGCCGGGTTTGCTGAAGTGGCTGACCGCCCATGCGTTATGATGATGCGCCGCAGACAGAGCAGCTTTCCCTGGATCCAACCAGGGGAGTCCAGGGCTGTGGATGAGGTGGGGCCGGCAGACTTGGTTACCAGTCAGCCGAGCTAAAAAAAAAAAAAAAAATAAGAAAAAGAAAGAACGCAATTAGTGATCACCCCGTGTCACTGTGGAAAGATAAATATCTATCCTTCAAGCCTAGCTTTAACTAACTCCTACCTTTGAACTGATACGAGTTTGTAAAGTCGGACATCTAGTTTAAAAGTTACACAACAATTTAGACGATGGATTTGATCTACGCCAGGCCTAACTGCTTCCTTTTTTGCATTCCCTGAAAACCCCGCTCTTGGTCTGTTGTTTCCCGGGCCTGTCTGCGTCTCTTCGGAGCGAAGCCGCTCCTGCTCTGAAGATTGTTATTAGTAATTTTGCGGTTTTTGTTTTATATCCGGGAAGTGACTCTCTCTCTCCCTGCCCCTAACAGAGAGGGGTTAAATGACATACTTCCCTTTCCTCTCGCTGTCATTTGCTAGAAATTCCTTTTAGGCTCTGTTTGTGTTGGTGCAGGATGACAGGAGCAGTTTTATACACACTGCAAACTAGTTGAGATGTGTAGGGCAAGATTCAGCCTACTACGATAAATACTACATCCATCAAACATTAGATATTATTTTCACATTTTTCTTACCGATTGTATGTGTGATTATTGATAAACATAAATGCCACAATGATTTAATGGATGAATCCAATTGCTCCCTCGTCAGTAAACAAAACTCACCGTGCGCTTGGCTGTATGCTCTGGCCCTGGAGTTGGTATAGTAAGGATTCCCTGGAGAGTCCAAGTGGTTTAAGAACATGTCCACTTCGTCCTGGGGCAGTAGTGGCGTCATGGGCTCCATGTAGTTGTGGCCCAGACTGTGGTGGTGAGAGTCAGGGTGCTGGCCGTTCAGCACGGCGTGGTGGTGCGCCATCCATCGGGACTGGTCCGCAGCTGCGACCTCCATGTCTCAGTTTTTTCTTTCAATACGTCTTCAAATTTGTTTTTCCTATAACGACCTCGAAATGGAAGATAAATAGTCCTTTGGCTATTCAGAATCGTATAGGTCCTGCGTTGTAAAGGCAGACTTTATGAGTCGACACATACAATCCTTTTGCCGGTTGTTCTTCTCTCTTACTGGACCTGCAACAGATCGAAAATAACTTTTAAGAAACGAATGACAAATCACTTGACAATATCGTCTTTGCGGTTGGCATTAGCGACTGCTGACGCGTAAAAGCTGCCCATGATCCAAGGTGGACCACAATGTACTAACTCGTAGCTCTGAGAGGAAATGCGTGTTTTTCAGTGCCTACCTGTTGCTGTTTGCATCAGCTGACAAACACAGGCTCGGATATGTAACACTCCTGATCCGTGCAGTCATTAATGAGATGTGGCGCAGACTGATGCGGCTGGCGCCAGTAAATTCCCATATCAAGCCACTCGGGGGCGGGGCCTTGGTCGGAGCCAATCAGGTCAACGCTGCCACAATTGGCTCACTGCATCCCTACCCTGCTTCTTTCAATTTTCCGTTTTCTGCGCCGTAAAAGCTAAAAGACTTATCAATCAGCGACATAATTTCTCAGGCTTTTTCTTCTGGAAGCTTGCGCTGAATGGGTGTGGGTGACAGATAATCGGCTTGTTAAGCGACGCTTATCAAGAGGCATGGGCAGAATTGACAAGGTGAAAAATATTATGCACAACACAAGTAGTTTTTTATACTGCTAAAATGCGAGACAAAATATGCCTATTCTTGGTTTGATAGATTGTTGTTTCCATTCGTCTACATTTAAACTCCACTAAGCGCGTGTTTTTTGCTGAAATTGCTTCAATTAATTGTAATTGTGAGTGTTGGTTTTCGCAGACGGGTGTTATGTAAATAAACAACGTCCTCAACACTTCTAAAACCAACAGAGGAGGAGTCGATTTATGACCCCCAAATTGGGCCCATTGTTCCAAGCGCCTAATTGTCTTTAATTAGTAGCAACACATTCCTCTTGTGAAAACTGTGTTTTTGTCTCGAGGACAACCCAATGAAACTGCTGCATACTAATGGCGCCTCTTTCTTACCTGATGGCCCCGGGATCGGCGTGAGGCCTCAGAAACCTTAAGTGACAATCTCGCAACCACAAAATACAGCCGAGTAAACGTAGCAGCTTATTACACATTTACAACTTATTTTAATACAACTGAAGTGTTTTCTCATAGAAAGTACTGTGAATGCCAGCCAGTAATAAATACTAATAAATAAAAAATAGGCTATCTCTAAATGAAGTTGTTAGATTACATACAGTTCTTTCACTACCGCTTTGAAAAGTCAAAGTTTGCGTAAAAGCCTGTGCGTAAAGGTGGGCCACAGAGTTGGCGCTCGACTGTTTGTGTGCGGCTGAGAGAATAATTGGAGGTGGGTCAGAGACCGGACTCTCCGACAAGATGACGCCGGGGCCTGACATCACCTCAGTCACGTGGGGGTGGAAATTTGAGGTAGACGTCAGATGTCAGACCTCTTTGACAAATCAAAACTCCCGCTGCTATAAAGTCATACCTGAGCTTGTGATCTGTGGTGTAAGCGCAGAGCAACCGTGTGTCACTCAGCAGTCGTTAAATCACTGGCTTATTGCCAAAAGGGTACAGGGGGGCACTGAGCTGATGAGCACAAACCTTTGAGCTTGTCATCTCCTAAAATCAACAAATTAGAGCACATGGGGCAGCAGAGGGCTGGCACCTGGATAATCAACATTCTTCTAGGAACAGGTAGTCACAACATGCACATGACCATTCTAACATTATCAAAAAAGGTGGTGGACAATGATAACGCATTTGATATAATACATTAATGAATGCACTTGTATGGTAAATCAGATTCATCAGGTTTTTTTTTAGCTGAAGTAATCCCCTGTATGTTTTCACATGCTATAATTGAGAATGTGTGGTCATGATACAATAGAGAAAGTCATTTCTGGGGCAAAATGAATTGAAATTGTACATCTTAGAATTAGAATTAAAATCTGGGACACACAGTCATATCTTATATTATCACAGAGATATTGTAATCTCACAAAGCCAAAGCCCAGGGGAAAAAAAATACTGCAGTGACCAGTGCCTGTGTGCTGTTGTGGCTAACCACTAGGCCTAGACAGTGGTCCAACTCCCAATAGCTGCTGCTCGATGCTCATTGTTGTTTGCGTGTTTGCCAAATGGATTACTCAGCAGGATTTAGCTCTGTGTAATTTATACCTTCATTAATCCCATTTGTATCTGTGGTAGAACAAAAGACAAGGAGGGTTGCCGGGATCGGGAGGGGGAGAGATGGTGCCTTCCCTCTGCTTTTTTCAAGGGCACAGCAGTATTGTTTCACACAACAAGGATGCTAAAGATGAGGAGACTATACAGCTGGAATGGTGTGCGGCCACAGCAGCTAATGAACAACAAGATTATCATTCCGATCCACGCTGTTATTAAATGGGACGGGCTTTATCTACCTGTTTGTTCCCATTGGGCAGAGCTATCCATCATTATCCGGAATGGAGGTGTGTGACTGTATGAGAGTGTGAACAAGAGGCGTATAGTGGGGCTCTGGAAGATAAGCAGTGGGATGACACAAACCAGATCAAGCATTATTGCCCCTTTTCGAACGGTTAATTAGATCTAGAGGCAGTGGGAGCTTTATGGACACAGCATCCCCAGACTCTCGGGGGTCTGGATGCCGTATAACATCGCTGCTCATTTCTGGTCTGGCTTTGAGATTTGAGAAGACATGCTTGTTTGCGAGTAGACGAGTGGTTCGCAAGCTTTTTATACCAAGTTCACTTCATACAATTTTTCCAACCCTCCTAGGGTCACCTCATGAAATTACAGTTCATCCTGGTCTACGTTAAAATCAAAACAAGATGATACAGGGTATAAAAAGTGAATTTTACAAAATTAGGTGTAAAATAAATCTGAAAAAACAAAACAAAAAAACCTAAATGCACCTAAATCTAAAGCACAAATGAAATTATCTCTAATTTAAACGCCACAGATTACAGATGACTGAGTACCTGAAGAAGCCACCATGCATACCATAAAAAAAAATTATAGTAATAATTTTGAATAATAAAATGAAGCCAAAATACCAGAATTAACGGATAATAACCTAATCCAAGTGCCAAATGCATAATTTACACTTACAAAAAGGCAATAGATGGAATATGTGAGTATATATATTTTTAACAATGCATGCTTAGTCTATCCTTTAATATATATTCAAATATCCTCTATATACACATCAGGTCTATATAGGAGACAAGTCTTCCATGTGCGCGACACTGTACTAGACTCTCGTCGCCCGTGCCGCTGCCTCTCCATTGTACTGGCGTGATTGCTCTTTCTGCTGATGAAAGAGGTCTGCTCAAAGTCATTATGCATTTTAAAGCGTGTCAATTGAATACTTTGTTCTCACTAATATCACGCTGATGATACACTAATCCATTTTGCGATCGACCCTTTTCCAGGAATAGAGCACCTTGCCCACGGCGAACCTTAAGCAGCTCCTCTGCGATGGGCTGTAATACTGTGGCTCTAGGATTATACGTTTTTGTTAAATATAATCCGTGGTTGTTGTTGCATTCAAACCCCTGAACGGATACGTGTTCGCAGATGTAGTTTATCCACAGCGTGACAAAATGAGTGACACTAATGTGCGTAAAATAAAGTAGCGCATCAAACATTGAAACCTATCTTTACTTGCCATATATAATTCAGAGCATCGTTTAAATGTTCTGTTCGCGGGGTTTACAGTAACCAAACCACGGTTCAGCTTTCTCACGCAGGGTATGGCTACTAATAATTAGGACAAAGGGAAAGACTAAGGAAAATTACCTGTTTTACGCACAGGAATTTATAAACGCGGCATGGAGACGTGGGGTGACGGTGATGGATGAAAGTGAGGAGCAGCTTACCTTCAAACCAAAGACTCAGTGATCCAGTTGATGCTCTGACATTATCCTGTAACAAGCAGCGACCGAAAGAGGCATGCGAAACACGGGAATCGAACCAGCACAGGCTCACTATTGACAGCACAGCGGCGTGTTCACCCACTCTCCCTCTCTCTCTTGCTCTGTGTGCCGTGTTTGCGCCTCCCCTCGCTTTATGTGGATATGTGCACAAACTTCTGCGGCTCCATGAGTATGGCTGAGGCAGAGCACGTAATGGCACGTCAGCCTACACCTTCGCTTCCGGGTTTTGTATTATTATAGCCGCGAACGAGAATCTTTAGACAACTTACAATAACCTAATAATAACCTAATAATAATAATAATAATACTCAATGTATAACTGGATTCTGCTCCACATTCTTAAGGTTACAATTTCATGAATTATAACCGATTATTTTTCATATGTTTATAGTTATGTGCCATTTTGATATCTGTATATTCTCCTGTTAGTGGTAAAGTATGCTGCAAAACAGTTTCCCCCTGGAGGATAGTCCTTATGGATATGATGTATTGGTCATCAGTAATTTGTAAACAATGCGTAAAACGATGCGTAATCAACCAAAGGCAACTTTACGCAGAAGACATACTTTTTTATCTTTGTAGATAAAATGGGTGCAGAGTGTTTGCTCGCTTCTCTGCACAGTGAGTCCTAATTGACTTAGTGAGAAGTTGCTTTGTGCCAGAAATCTCCCACCTCCGTCGCGCATTAAATGTGTTAAAGACCCGGCAGAATTCATCTGCTTAGATGCGTTCTGCGCTTTGTGTTCCACCCACCAACAACAACTTTGTAAAACATGCAAAGCCCCTAAAATCTCCTGCACGCGACCCGTCCTCGTGTGCGCCGCTTGTGCTCAGCAGGTGCAAGCGCGCGTGGACCTCTGCAACTCGAGGTCTGTGTTCCCCAGAGTGCACACGCGCACATAAAGAATACAGAGAAAAGAAAAGAAAAAAGGATACGTTAACTGCGTCTGCATTAAGAGCGGCTGCAGGACTGTGAAGACGTACACGGGAAAATACACATTTTAAAACTGATAAGTAAATATATAATTTATGAACTTTTGACAGGGCCACAGACTTCAATGACTGCAAACACTAAAATGCACAAATTCATGATTTATGGGAATAAAATAACAATAATAACAATTACAACATTAATACTATTAATAATATCAATAATAATATTAGCCTATTAATATCATATTTTATTATGTATAATTTTATAATGAAAAGATAGACTACACAAAATGCACAAACTACACTGCAAGAATTTTAAATTAGTCCACCACAGGCCTGTATTATTATTGTTAGCCTACTTGACCGCTATTATTATTATTGTTAGTATTATTATTATTAGGCTATTATTATTATTACCAACATTAGGCTATTATTGTTGTTATTATTAAATGTTGCCATGCTCCATACTGGACCATGTGGGATTTTCTTGCAGGACATTTTCTATGCACACCGCATTAGATGGCAGGCCCCTCTCTTGTGATTATTACCAGGGGTAATATTTCATCGGCTCCACGCAATCTTTGTTGTGTGTGAAGATAATAAATGGCCTAATCGTTATCAGCAAACTGCTGGGGGTGTCAGCAGCGGCCGAGGCTGCGAGCGGGCTCCAAAGTGCTGCTGAATAAATTGGTGTTCCTTATCTCTCTCCCCCAGATTATCGCCGCCTTTTCAAACTTGCACAACAAATACATTCAATGCATCTAATGCATCATTTGTGGGGGGAGATCCCGCAGGTTGATACAGACAGATAGGCGTAGGGAATGAGAAATATTTACACGCTTTACGCGGCACCGGGACAGCCAATATAAGCACCGTGAGGCGTTAGAGGCAGGTTATTGGCCAACATGCACACACACTTTACATATCAATACAAGTTGTATTAAACATACATCACCAAGATACGATGCTTATCGAGATGATTAGTCCCACTACTGCATGCTCTTGGCTTGGATTGGCTTCATTTTGACTTTATTCAACATCCTTTGAACATCTGTGTCCATTACAGTCAAATAGGTATCATTAAGGTTGGTCTTTCACACAATTACGACAATGATTTTTGAAATTAGATTTAAAGTGTGATCCTGTTTGTTAGAGCGATTTCTTTCACATAAGGCTATATTCAGCGCTTCACCTGAATGAGCCTCGCGCGGCACATCTATCTGCGCATCTACGTTGCCTTGTACTTTTTACGCACCGCCGCGATAGCCTAGGCCTAATTGAAGGCCCAGCAAACTTGCCTAGCATTCCAACAGTTGTCAACTGTGTACCGGCTAAAGCTATGTTTGAATAACCTATTCGTCCTTTTTGACCTTTTCATAGGCTAGACCTGTAGACTGGCTCTTTCGTTCACGAGTGAAATTATTGTCCTAGCCAGACGAGGATGGGAAAACAGTTTATAACCGACCATGGGCTGTAATGCAGTATTTATGAGTGACACTTACGACAGAAAGAAAAAATCCAATACACACGAACACGCTCAAACGCGAGCACGCACCCCTCTTTTAATACCGTGGCATCTCCACCGGCCCGGTGCTCTGATGGTCTCCTAGACAACTAAGATAACGCTGCTGCAGTTTTCCATATCGGGCCCGGAGTCTATTATAGCTCAGGATTAGCTCTCTTTTCCGAAAAGGTCATGCACAAAGTCACCAAACCCACGCTTCTTTATGTGCAACGAATGCGCAATTGTGCACTCATAAACATGCACGTGTCATTTTTATTCAGTAGCATTACGCTCATAATTTTCTGTGTTCACTATTAGTAATTTATATGAGCGCCATCTGAGGGGACTGATCTCCTTTCAGTCGGGACAGCCAGGGCCATCTACTGTGAAGCCTTTTACTGATATGTAGTGACCCCTGGCGCTCGCAGTGAGAAATGGCAGGTGACTCTCGTGCGTATGAAGTGTTGGAAGAATTATGCATGTGTATTTTAGGCTACTTTTTTTTTTTTTTCAACTTAAACTAAATTGGGATGGCATGCAGCACAGCTGAAGGTTCCAGCTGGGATTCCCGGTGGCTGTACAGGGAGAAGCTCTGACAGGAAGTGCTTTCAGGGAGGGTCAGCCTTTGGCACATGCAGCGAGGGAGCTGTTTCCTGTAGGCTCTTTTTTGGCTCTTTCCATGTTTAAATGTCATTATGCTCAGTGCTCTCTTCCACGGTTCACCAATACATATTGTATACAGTATATGTAAATCTGCTTGGCTCAAGTACAATTACAAAATATCTGCAGTCATAATCACAGTGCAGTAGTTGGCCTAAAAGCCTGATGTACACACACTCACTTTGACTTACAGGATGCAGATGTCACCACACAAGTGAAACCTCCGGCCCGTCAAAGAAGCCAAAGTCACTTTAATGGACTCAAATCAGTAGCCCATAGCGGAATTGGGAGAGTAACAGGGCAAGAGCGATTCATAGAACTGGAGCAGGGTGCAGAATGAAGAAGGAGAGAGAGATGTTAGGTATAGATGTGATGGATTGATATGTGGACTGCAAGAGGAAAAATCTCTTTGTCTCAGCTGTGCTCAGTGGACAATCAAAGTTTCCTATCAGCTCTGTAGTAGGGGAAATTGGCTGCCCTGTGAAGGAGAGGGCCACTCTCACAGCCAATGGGAAGTGCCCCTGTCACTCTAATCAGCTCCAACAGAGAAAGTAGGAAATGTGTGTGTATGTGAGTGTGTGTGGAGAAGGAGCAGCCTTGTTTCACTATAGCCTTCATGTGATCCAGGATGATAGTCTGAAGTAGCACGCCACTTTGATGTGCCGCAGATCCTTCGCGCTGAGGGATGGGGAAGAACCACTTGGGCACATTTTTTTTGGGCAAAACCTCCCCCCAGAGTCATGACCATCAGTGCTTTGAAGGAGCGCCATGTGGCAGAGACGAGTGGGTCTTAGTGGGAGCTGTGGACAGTCGTACACGGCAGCGGCGAGGGATGGGGATTACTGTCTCGCTGATACAAATCCATGCAGAGATGCAGGCTGACAGCAGTGTATACAGTAACCGGAGGTGACAGAGTGGGTTTGGGACTAGGTTTATGTGACTGCAGCACTGTTATTGTCAGATGCAGTGTCTCAAAAAGCACTAATCATTCAGCGCATCGTTGTTTTACTCCTGTGTATGATATAAAGATAAGACAGAGGTTAGTTTAGGTACTGTATGAAAAACGCTTTCACTCGAGAGCCACAGTGGGTCTTTGCACTCACAGAGGGTCCAGGCCTTTGGGTGTATCAAACAAGTCATCCCCTTTGAACTTCTAACATTTTTGCATTTGAAATTTAATTTTTCACATATTCTTGTTCCTGGACCCCGTCTGTACACTATATTTTTGTAGAGTTTGTTTTATTTTTCACTTTACCCATTTCCATTTTATTATATGAGCAGTCAAAACTTTAAACCTAAACATAGATTGAGCTTACATGTTTTATCAAGTAATATAATTTGCATACATATGTACAGTTTTCCAGATTCTATGTCATACATAAACCATGTACATAAGAATTCAATATTGTGTATACCAGTGGTTTCGCTAGGGAAAATTTGTGAGCAGAATAATGGAACGTGAATTTGGAAACTATATTGTGTTAAAATGTGTGTAAAACTCTCAAAAGATGACGATGGCTTGATTTTCAATCCTTTAAAATGAAGGACAACCTTCAAAATATTCTGTCATTGACAAATCATTTTCAGTTAAAGTAACCTCAAACACAAACATCAGCTCCAAAAGGACTTGGGAGATGAAAACTACTAATACCCATCCCTATATATAAATAAAACAAACAAAACAATAGCAGCAGTTATGGATTATCATTCTTTTTATTAGTGAAAACATTGGTGCCTGTTGTTCTACCTTCATAGCCATTACTTTAAAGTTAGTGGTGGTTGTTGTCAGTTGTTGGTCGGGCTTTGGGTCCGGATTGAAGGGCTAGAATTTGGCATGTGCGTGGTCCCACCAAGGCCTTAGTTTGCCCACCTCTGGATAAGGTCATCTTTGGTTTAGTGAAACACCAAAAACTAATCAAATCTGTATTCTGTGAAAGGATGAGCTGTTTTTATTCTTTGGGTGTAAATTCATGATTGATATTTTGGGGTACTGTTATATTTGATAAAACTATTTATTTCTAACTCAATAAACTAATTACCCAAGTAGTATTATATTAGCTGGCAATACTGATGGTAAAGGCCCTATACCAATTATTTTAAATGAATGAAATTTGTCCATGTTCTGCCCTTGTAATTATTAAATATATATATGCTTTTTAATAGATTATGACCTTTCAGGGTAGTTTTTGTTAGCATTGCTGTGACAGTGACCATAGACATGTAATACGTATTGATAGACAACATGTTCGATTCGAGAGAGAATCCATGATGGACCAGGGGGCAGGTAGAGCGGCAGCGAGCCTTCATAGTTCTCTAGGGCCAGACAATCAAAGGTAAAAGCTAAAACATTTTAAAAATCATTAAACAGAAACCAGCATGGTTAAAATATGACACACCTCAGTCACAGGAGGATGCTCCAGCTTTAGAAAAAATACTCTTTGGAGCCAGGCTTTTTGACATGTGTGAAGTCCCCATAGGACATAGGACATAATAAAAAGTTGTTTCTGGCCACCACCCTAGCCACTAGGCAGCAATGTCAACTCCTCGTCATGAGGACCAAAGAGAAGTGCCATTCTGGCCCATTGGTTTGGATCAGTAACAGTTTACACTTTCTCTCTCTCTTTCATTCCTGTAAACCCGCCACAAAAACCAGGTGTAGGGCCTTTAATGTGATGATCTGTAAGTCTAAGGGGGTCATTTACCAAGTGTTTGCTCATGTGCAAACTGAGTAGCACATGCTAAATTGGATCTGCTGTAAAGTGTTTTTTTGCATTTTTAACTCACACAGTATTCTCTTATTTACATACCCCATTTTGGGTCCTAATACTGTACCAAATACGGCCACAAATAGGTACATGCTTTTTTGTAGATTGTACTTGCATATTGCACCTGTCTTGATAAATGACCCCCTAAATGTTATACAAATCTTTATAGAATGCATATGATTCAAAAAGACTTTAATTTAACATGGTTAAATGTATGAAAAATGTGTAAACAAGCCAAAATTTATGCCAACACTTTATTCTTTTTCTAAAATTTCCCCTAAAAACATTTACAAGCCAAAAGCAGGAATGAGTTTTTCGGGCCTCTCTATCCCACTTGCCCTCAGCCTGCCACTTAAAAATGCATCTCTCCACACTCGGCGGCCGATGGCTGTTGCCCCTGTTTGAAGTCCTCCCTTCAGCCCAGCACTCCTCACACTGTCCTTCCCTCGCAGCATTCGCCCATCCGCCCGACCACCTTATCCGTCAGCCCGGGCCCGTCCCGCCTCCTGCAGCTGCGACGGGGCCCACAATCGCCCGCTTTGTCCCACTGCCGCTCGCCCTCACACTTCTGCAGCAGCGCCTGATCACACCTGGCACCTGCACGGGACACCCCCCGCCCCTCCCCCCCCCCCCCCCCCGTCCCCCCCTCATGCCATCGGCGGCCTGTCACTGAGGAATGGTCGGGATACAGAGGCGCTCTTGTGAAAGGTGGTCTTTTTAAGCAGAGCCAAAGGAAGTCATGCGTCGGAGGTGTGTGTCCGACTGCAACTTTACAGTGGGTTCAGCAAGTATTCACAACCCGATTTATTCCTATTCTATGGGATGCGTTCATGTTACAGAATGCAGTATCAGTTGGAGCAGGTGCCAGTACAACTATGGGAGAGAAACAGTTTTTGAAAGAAAATTCCTAAAAGAAAATTGACAAATGTTGTAATTGGTCATATTTTGATAGTGATTTGATTCACAAACCTGCCATATTATTCTTATGGCTAAAAGTCCTTTCTACTGGCCAACATCATGTTTTTGAACATTGTCACCATTTTGGGACCTTAGTTAGACCTTACTTCATATGTGCTGACAGAGAAGACATTGAACTTCGTTTTGAAGTTTTTGTTTCATGTGGATTGTCCCAGGAATTACAGTAATTAGCAATAAAGTAGACTAGAAATCTGCATTTTGACATTTACCATAGCTCTCTGCAAAAAGTCATATCTTAGTAAGTTAAGTAATCTAGAAATTAGTTAAATTTTCCTGAAATAAGTACATTTGTCCTTGGTTTGAGAAAGTAATTTCAAAATGCTTGTCCATGGGGCAAGATTTTTACACTAAAATGAAGAAAAACAGCCTCAACACACTCAAAATTAAACAAAAATAACTTGCCTAATTCAAGTGTAAAAAACTTGCCTCATGGACAAGAATCTTGAAATTAGTTTCTCAAACCAAGGACAAATGTACTTATTTCAAGAAAATTTAACTAATTTCTAGATTACTTAACTTACTAAGATGAGTTTTTGCAGTGTGCCATGGAATTTTCAGCTTCCCTTTTTTTCTCTGCTTGCTTTTCACAAGCAGAAACACATTGTATCTTGACAATATTCCAAAAAGTTTTAGTTCCGTATCTAGTTCCATTTTAGCCTTGTTTGGTCCTGATGAAAAAGCACATTTCTGTAAAAGAAAGAAAAAAAGAGTATGAACAGTAAGAATGTTGAAATGTTTTTTTATACATTTATATTGTTGCAATACACAAGCCTGTTATTGAATATCAGAAATCTTTATCATATTACGCAACTTAGTAAAGTGTCAATACAGACTGAATCTCACCATGAATTTTCAATGCATTATTGTCGGATAATCAGTCAAGGTTTAGAATAGAAAAGGAGTCTACCAGTACATGGTTTTAGGGTCATACTAGTACATAATAAAATAGAAATAGAATAGTTCACGTTATACTTTTTGAAAGATGTTTCCAAAAAGAAAATTGACAAATGTTGTACTTTATCAGTATTTGGTTTTGATTGGATTCACAAACCTGACATATCATCCTAACGGCTGAAAGTCCTTTCTACTGGCCAACATCAATCAATCAATCTTTTCTTATAAAACCCTTTTCATACAAGAAGGTAACACAAAGCGCTTTACAACACAGCACCAAGGAATAAGCTGAAGCGTGACATGCAGCTCCAAAGTAAACCATGCAAGATTCAAGATTCAATTTATTGTTATTTCTATGTGCATATGAAAAAAGATGCTGTTTCGCAGAACCCTCAGTTCTGTTTGTAAAAAGGGTATTTAAAAGTGTCA
>OMNZ01053565.1:13454-31442 GCA_900303255.1 Lesueurigobius sanzi | reverse complement strand
GGTCAGAATCACCTGCCAAGAGGATTTCAATCAAATCAATCGATCAATCTTTGCTTATAAAGCACTTTCCATACAAGAATGTAACACAAAGTGCCTTACAACACAGCACCAATCCCCTTCCCCCATTCAACCCCCCGTCCCCCACGAATATCCGCCCATACACACAAAGAAACACACCCCTCCACTCATCCAGCCCCTCGACTCCCGCAGGCACCCAGCCACACACAGCCAGACACCAAGGCCCCCCCACACACCCAACCTCCCGACTACCACAAGCACCCATGCACAAGAATCATTCCCCTTCACCCCCCCATTCAAGCAGGCCCTCGGGCAACCAATTACCTATTGGGCCATGTCCCACTGGGGACGAACAGGAATAAGCTGAAGTGTGACATGCAGCTCCAAAGTAAACCATGCAAGATTCAAGATTCAATTTATTGTCATTTCTATGTGCATATGAAAAAAGATGCTGTTTCGCAGAACCCTCAGTTCTGTTTGTAAAAAGGGTATTTAAAAGTGTCAATCATGGGCTGACTATAAGGCCATTGGACCATATGTCCCACTGGAGAGAAACAGGTTTAGCTAGATGTGTAAATTGCAGCTCCGCTGTAGATCTAGGCAGATCTAGGCCCCGTTCATCAGGCTCTAGGCTGACTGTGAGGCCATTGGGCCTTGTGTTCATTTGGGGAGGAACAAGGTTGACTTGATGAGAAACATGGAGCTCATCATGCACATGTTTTTGAATACTGTCACCACTTTTGGACCTCTGTATGAGAAAATAATTAGACATTAGTTCTTATATGTTGACAGAGAAGACATTGAACTTGGTGACAGTTTTTGTTTCACATGGATTGGTCCAGGAATTACAGAGAAATTGGCAATAAACTAAGACTAGAAATCTGCATTTTGACAGTTACCATTATTTCTCATAATTTCCAGCTGCCCTCCTCCTTTAGAAATGTTGTGATGCCACGTGAACGCTTTTAAAAGTGGTCTGAAAACTTTACAAACCCTCTGTGGACACATTTCTCCTCTGTTTCTGAACTAAATGAGTGAGCGCGGCGTGGTGAGTTTTGGTGCATAATAAGGCAGTGACAGTGAGGGTGGTGGCTCTGTCTGGGTGATTTATGAGACGGTGCCATGAGGGGTCTTCTGAGCAGGATATTGTTCTCCGACTGGTGACTTGTGCCTCTCCCTCGGTGTGTTTTAGAGCCGGCGAGATTAAGAGGCAGTGCGGCGCAGGTGAGCCCTCAATGTAATCAATCACCACCACGTCACTATGGGCACGGGGCCGCGGGATTACCCCCCTTCAGCTCATACCGGCTTTGACTCCACACTTTGTGCATATTCATTTACTTCAGACAGATAAAGAAGGAGGAACACACTCTGCATTACTATATACTTCAAGGAATGGAGATAATAATCAAGCGGGAGGAGCAGCTCATCCTTTTGTTTTGTTTAAAGGTACACTGTGTAACATTTCACCCAATAAATAGAATAAAATACAAGCTTCTATTTTAGTACAGATGTATTTTTATCGTCAAAAAACACCTAAAAAAGACCAAACAAATGTCTTTGGTGTGAGCAGCTCTCCTCTCCTGAGACCTGGCTGTAACTTTACTGGGAGCGGGGACGTCTCCAGCTCGTCTTCATGGAGATGTTGATGTCACACTGCAAAAAGTGATGTTTTGATAAGGAAAATTTGCTTGTACAGTAACTTTTGAGTAATTTTGACTGGCCAAGTAAAATTGTCTACCAATGAGACGTTATTTTTTCACTTAAATTAAGAGAAAACAGCTTTAAATTATCGCAATGGAGGACTCCGTTACAGATTGGACCCAATCTATGACAACTTACTGAGACAGAAACCTATTGACAATAACAACCTGAGAATGAAACCATCTCCACTGTCATGCTAATGACCCTGACTACTGGGAGCAGCAGGACCATAGGGGAGTGTCAACAGACTTAGAAGTTAGCCCAGGGTTAGACAATACAGAGGTAGCGAGCCATATTAAGTATGAATAGGCTAGATGTTCTCCTCCTTTTAGCACCAAGAGAGGAGGGACTTAGATGTTACCCCTCCTTCTGCTTTACTCTTAAGAGACCCACAGCGTGCTCAAGTCTTTATTAAGCTGATGACGATCTTTGGACTAGGATCGAAACGTCCTACACTTCAACACAGAAGTGAAGACTGAAGAATCTTTGCCTACGATGGACAACTCCTGTACGACTGAGAACCTACACAAACTAAAAATGAGTCTGTGTAGGTTCTTAGTCGTACAGGAGTTGTCCATCGTAGGCAAAGATTCTTCAGTCTTCATCTACAACTACAGAGTACAGATGAAGATCTCAAGAATCCTGGTCTGCAAACTTAAAATTAGGTAATAAAATCAAAATGTTCTAATTATATGCTTTTTTCTCATTTTAAGCGCAAAGATACTTCTTCCATTGGCAGATAATTTCACTTGGCAAGTCAAAATTACTTAATAAGGTGAAATATTCTGAATTCAAGCAAAGTTAGCTTATCGGGATATCACATTTTGCAGTATAGGTCCTCATCCAAATCCATTATTTGATTGAACTACTTATTTCTAACTAAATAAAGCAGTTTCTCATGTAGTATTATAATATAGCTGGTCATACTGATGGTAAAGGCCCTGTACCCGATTTTCTGTAATTAATGATACTTGTCCTTCTTCAGTATATTGAATAATCTATAGTTTGTGAAAAAGTCCACTGCCCATGTCGTTTTTGTTAGCGCTACTGTGACACAGGCCCTGAAAAGTCACCCTGAAAGCTGTGAAATGTTAGTACAGGGGATGTTAGGAATGTTGGGAATGAATTTGGACCATTACAGTCATATAATATTGATAGGCCGCAGACCGCTTTGTGCATATTCATTACTTCAGACAGAATGAAGAAGGAGGAACACACTCTGCATTACTATATACAGTACTTCAAGGAACGGAGATAATAATCGAGCAGGAGGAGGAGCACCAGCAGCAGCCTCTCATCCTCCCGAGACGCGCACAGTTGGCCACATCAGGATACAAGGGCTGCACATGAATTCCGGTTTAAACAGTATTCAGGCAAACAGATACACCGCAATCCTCCTTTTGACGGGTAATCACATCCTGGCTCGAGCCTAGAAGTGAAAAGCTGAGGTCTGTGCACACGAAAATACCGCAAAATGTACAGTCTCGGTGGTAAAACAGGGCAGATAGCGAGGATAGATACTTGTCACTAATAATTGGGTTTGAAATCAAGCTTGCATAAAATAAGAGTGTTGTTGAGGTTTTCTTTTTGTAATTTAAGAGTAAAAAAAAATCCATGGACAGATTTCTTGAAATAAATTACTCAAATCAAGGGCAAAATTACTTACTTAAATTACTTTTCCTATAATTTCTTGATTACTTTTGGCAGACTATTCATTTCAGAACTCTTTTACATTCATATTTAAGATTGTAAAGGTGCACAATGTAACTTTTTATGTGAGAAGAAACCTTTGATATTGGTGTATTTGATCTTTTAATGGCCCTGTGGCTGTATGGGGTCAACTGTTTTAGGGTTTCTGGTAAGTTTCTGGTACAAAACCCTAAAAACAATTGATCCTGGAGCCTCATAGAAGCCACTGTGATTGAAAGTAAAGGTGCCATGCTGCACCCATACAGCCACTGGGCCACTAAAAGGTCAAATATGCACTAATATTAAGTTTTCCTTTTCACTTAGAAAGTTACATAGGGTTTGACATTTTCATGATGTTTATAATTGAATTTCCTTTTGGCCATGGGTCAGACATTGACACATACAGAGGTTGAATTTCAGTGACTGCAGCCGTGGGCCCAACCTGTATCATCATCAAGAAGGTTTTATTGCTATTGTCAGTGAAACGTTTCATGAACTAGGAATTTTCTTCAGTGCTATTATGGTGCAGCATGAAACAAAATAATTAATTCCATAATGTATCAATGGACCACGAGCAAGTCCGAAATATGTGGGACTTTCCCTCTTCTCATGTCACTTGTGTTTTAGAAGGTATAACCTTCTTTCAACTCTTTTCCTCAAGTTTCTACATAGCTGGTGTTATGATCAGAAAAATATGAAAATCTGTTTTTATTTAAGCATTTAGTATCTTCTAATGCAGAAGATTCAGAAGCTCACACTTATGTGTTATGTTATCATCAACTGCCACAGTTACCCTAAAAAAGTAATCCGATTACTGATGTTTGATTACTCCTTAAAAAGTAACTTAGTTACTTTACTGATTACTTGATTTTAAAAGTAACTACAGTTGTGGCCAAATGTTTGGAATGGAAATCTTTTTTCCACTCATGGTTAGTGGTTGTGTGAAGCCATTTATTGTCAAAGAACTGAGTTTACTCTTTTGAAATCATAATTAAACAGAAACTACTCAAATGTCCCTGATCTAACATTTACATGACCTTTAACAACTGCCAGGAAAAGTGTTCAGGAGCAAAGAAAAACTCACCGCTGAAATACTGGACTCTGACAAAATTGGACTCTCTGGAAAAAAATTATATTTGTTTCAAGATGCACAATATGTCAAATTTTGATCAGGGGCATTTGGCTAGTTTCTAGTTGAAAAGCGTAAACAAACCGTTTTCTTGACAATAAATGGCTTCACACGACCACTAACCATCAACCACCAAATAAAGGTTTTGTGCTATGATTCTATGAAATGCATAGGTCTATGCATTTCATAGAATCTGTATGTACATTTTTGGCCACAACTGTAAGTTAGATTATAAGTTACTTACTCAACAGCTGCCGACAACACCTCCACCGTCTCCACACACAAATGACAACCAATTTTGCCAATACTCACTTTGCATTTTAACAGTAACATCAGCAATTGTGTGGTGAGTCATCAGTCATCAACATCAGAAAATGTTGGATCACTCGAGAACCAAGAAGAAAGCAAATATATCTTTTTACTGAGGGAAATTACAAAAGTAGTAACTCACAGTGACTTTAATATAGTTACTGGTTTGAAAAAAGTAATGCGTTACATGACTCGCTGGTCATATTAGAGTCACTTTTTTATTTTTATTTTATTTGAGTAACATATCAATAAAACAGGTTGCAAAAGGAAAGGAATACAAAGTTGATACTCAAAAGGAGCAGGTAGAAGTTCACTGAACTTATACGGATCCTACCCTTCGTAAGTAACTAGTAACTAAGTGACTCATTACTAGCATCACTGCTTACAATAAAGGTCACTGGCACCATCTTTTTAAAGATTGAAGTTATATACTATAATAATTACCAGTTTCTTGTTCTAGCTAAGAGCACTTGCGATTATGGTGGATAAATGTATAAACATTGAGAATATGCTCTTAGATCTACTAAGGCCCCACATGTTCCTAAAGTACCTCTGTGCTCAAACAGAAATGCCATTGTGCTGACTTTCAGAAACATCGAGCTTCAGCGCTAACAGACATTGTCTTTGCTTTCCCCTGCTGTGTATTTTCAGAATGAATATTGTACAGCTCATACAATATGTAACTTTTTCACTGTGAGCGGAATAGGCCTGGTTTTACGGGACAGGAAATGACCTGTTAAGACCCGCGGTGACCTCACAGGGAAAGGGCTGACCTCAGCTCGACCCCTTGGCGGCTCTGGTGGTGGCAGGTTGACTATGGGCACAAGTCAATAGTCAGGAGCTGTTCAACAATGTGCTGGAAAGTCCCTCCGCAGTGTTTAAGTTAGCAGCATTCTGCTTTAGTGTTGATAAACATAGCTTTTTCAAACTAAGGACATACTGTTCTGCTATTTTTTTTAACTCTCACTTTGGTCTTCAGTGAACTCCTGCACCTGTTGTGAATTTGTGGATTTTATTTTGACAACAGCGCCTCTTGTGGCAGCTGTATATTATAGCATACATGTATTTCCATCAGTGCTGGGTGAAGTACATCATTGCATTACATGATGAAAAGTACAGACACTATTGGTCAAATATGAGTTGCCCAGTGAACAAAGCACTTAAACATTTGCTTCATAAAGTAGGCTACTTAATAATTCAAGTTGTGAATCATAACTTTACAGCTTCAAAAACATGAAACATATGAATAAATGAGCAGGTACATACACATGAAGCTGTATTTGAGTCTTTTCCTCTTCAGTTCACCCTGGCTTAACTCGTGCAGATATAAATGACCACAGAATAGAAAAACAGGAAATACAGATGGGCTCAAAGTAAACTTATGCATTTCATAGAATATGAATGATAACACAAAAACTTTTATTTCACTCATGGTTAGTGTTTGTGTGACGCCATTTATTGACAAAAAACCTGTTTATGCTTTTCAACAAGAAACTAACCAAATGTCCCTGATCAAAAGTTTACATATATCTTGAAACAAACATCAATTGTCCAATTTTGTCAGTGAGTCCTGTATTTCAGCTGAAGTGAGTTTTTCTTTGCTCCTGAACAATTTTCCTGGCAGTTGTTGAAGGGCATGTAAACGTTAGATCAGGGACGTTTGAGTAGTTTCTGTTTCATTATGATTTCAAAAGAGTGAACTCAGTTCTTTGGCAATAAATGGCTTTGCACAAACACGAGTGTAAAAAAGATTTTTGTGTTATCATTCATATTCTATGAAAAGATTAAAAGGGTATGTAAACTTATAATCACAACTATATATTGATACAAAATCAGTATAGTAGTACATCTGCAAAATGCCACCTTCTGTTGAGGTGATAATGATATTAAATCAGAGAAAAAAAACACAACGTGACCAACTTGTCTGCACTCTGTAAGTAGAGTTGGCGGCACGGTGGCACAGTGGTTAGAGCTTGTGCTTCACAGTAACAAGGTTGTGGGTTTGATCCCCGGGCCGAACAGGGCCTTTCTGTGTTTGCATGTTCTCCCCGTGTCTGCGTAGGTTTCCTCCGGGTGCTCCGGTTTCCCCTACCACTAAAAACATAGGTCAGAATGTGAGAGAGTGAATGGTTGGTGGAGGGGCCGATCATCACCACTGAGTATGGAGTGGAAGTATAATGTCTACAGTGTAGCGCTTTGAGAAATTTGGTAAACAGGCTTGAAAAGCGCAATAAGCCATTCTTATTAGTAGAGATTATTTTGGACTGCTTCTGCCCTGGCCCACAGTCTTGTCACCTCTCGCCTTGATTACTGTAATGCCCTCTTCTCTGGTCTCCCTCAAAAGTCCCGTCACGAACTCCAACGGGTCCAAAATTCAGCTGCCCGCATCAACACCCCTGACTCCAACATCTGCACTGGCTCCCTGTCAAATTCAAAACAAACTCCAAACTCCACATTCAAGTCAATCCATGACCTGGCTCCTCCTTACCGCTCCGATCTCCTCCACATCAGCACCTCCTCTCGCTCTGTTCCTTCTGACCGCCTTGTCACCATGGGGAGAAGGGCCTTCAGCCGCTCTGCTCCCCAACTCTGGAACCCTGACCTCCACAAAACCCACCTGTTCAGAACTGCACACTCGCTCTAATTTCTTTCTCCGTTCCATCTGTTTGGTTATTTGTACCCTTATGGTTTTTATCTTGTACAGTGTCCTGGAGTGTCTAGAAATAAATAAACATAAATAAAGTCTATTATTATTATTAGTAGAAGTAAAAGTAATAAGTTGTCAACGAAAATACTACTACCAGTAAAGTACAAATCCTAGGAATGTAGAAACTGGACACAAAGTGCTCAGGAACTCGGTACCTTTTGGGGGAAGATGCTCTTTGGCGTTTGGGGAAAAGAAACTTAAGAGAAAGCCAAAGAACCAAGGCATTCCTCCCACATTGTAATTCTCTATTTACATTTTCTAAAAAGCCTTTATTGTACTGGGCTAATACATATTAAAATCTTTTAAAACACATTGCTGGTTTCTTCCACGCTTATCTGCTCCAATAAGCCTTTTTCAAGAAGTGAAAAAGGTTTGTTGGAGCCGATATAGCCCAGTACAATAAAGGGTTATTAGAGAATGTAAATAGAGACTTATAATGTGGGAGGAGTGCCTTGGTTCTTCGTTTTTCTCTTACAAATCCTAGTAATTTTACTTTGTTACTGACCACCACAGATTTCCGTTCGAACAGATGTGTCATAGATTACGGAATAGTTTCAAAAAAGTTTATTTCAAAATTTTCATGCCAAAACAAGACTGCAATATTGGCCCATGTATTTTCTCACAAACAACCCATGTTCAGCTTTACACTAATCTCAGCTCGACTTGTTCAGCGTCAATCTCAAAGACAAACAAAACAAATGATACAAAAAATAGAAAAACTAAAACAGAAAAGCAATAACATTAGGACCTCAAAGTTCATCAGATGCTTAGAGAAACGGTAAGTGCAGTAGACAAAGTCATCACATTGAATAGGTTGTAGTGTGAGAAAAAACACAGGACTTCACATGTACAACCTTCAGTAATTACAATCAATCCCCCACAAGTGAAAAAAAAGCTTTTTAAAAAGGTATAGTTGATGAAAAATAACCGTGGCTGAGACAAAAGAACAGGCAAAAATCTGGGTCTTCTGCTTCAGCAGCTGTGTAGAAGCGAACATAGTGAAGTTTGTCACTAGGCACATAAACCTGTTGTAAAAACTGCAAACCTAGATGAAAGATGTCCTTGTTTTCAGCATGTACTGTACACAACTTGTTTTGTTATGACTCAGGTGGATGGATGGTGACGGAGCGGTTTAAAGGGCGTCCAGGAGGCTGTCGATGCGGCCCACGAGCTCCTGCCTCTTGCCGCTCAGGTTCTTATCGTTCTCGATGTAAGCCTCCTTCTTCACTTTCCCAGCGACCAGCTTCTCGGCCTCCTGACACGAGCGACACACCAGCTCCTTCACCTGCCCGTCCAATTTCTGCACCTCTCCCACCTGCAGAAAACACTTCATTACAGATACAATACCAAACCAAGCTCTAAATAAAATGCAGTATTAGACAGGCACCGATTATTGAAATAAGAGGTCTGTGTTAAACATTGTGAACATGGATATTTTTTTTACAAAAACGAACTACCTTGCTAAAAGGTTTCAACAGTATATTCCGGCATTAGTCCATGTCAGCGGTTCTCTACTTTTCACAACAAGTACCAACTCATAGAATATTTGACCTTTCGAGTACCATAAGACCTAGATCTAAATCAAACCAAGACTAAATCAGGTCTAAAAACGGTCCAAAAAAGCCAAAACCAAAACTGTACTAATGTGAGTAAAGTCTAAACCAGAAAAGAAAATATTCAAAAATTTTGAGTAACTTAAGTTACATTTACAGTATGTTTTAGTACTGATAATTGGAAATTGATAAAGAGAAAATGATTAAAGGAAATTATTAGAAGCTTAAATTAATCAAACTTCCAAATCAGACAAAAAAAAACACCCAACTTATAAAGCATAAGTGAAATTAACTAATTAAAATGAACATGTACATTTTAAAATGACTATTTGATCATGCCATGAGAGAAAGTTTTTATTGAGCCACTCCTCCTAAGACTAAAAATCCTGAAGTGTGTGTGTCCAGCTTTAGAGTCTGGCACTGTTCCATAGAGCAGTGCTTCCCAACCAGGGGTACAGGGAACCCTAGGGGTACGCGAGAGGTTAGCAGGGGGTACTTGGATTCATTTCAGATAAAAAAAAGATGAAACAAATTGTATTTTTGATTATTATAGTCAAAGAAAAGCTTAAAAAACATGTAACTGTAAAGAGTGAGATTCAGTGTATTTAGTTGTCTTTTTTACTGATAATTGAGGAGTTTTAGTCATTCACTTTCTAACTAATCAACAAAACCATCAAGGCAGGGGGTACTCCTAGTATAAATGAAAGGCCCAAGGGGTACGCAAGGCAAAAAAGGTTGGGAACCACTGCCAGAGATTTGATTTTTCAAACCTTTCTGCCAGGACCAATCACAGGCAAAGGGGACAAAACCAGTGAAATTCTTAAGCCAAATAGTTGATGCCGCCATCATCGATTTGGCTAGAGAACTATTTGGCTAGAGAAGCAAATGCTCAATCTTCTCTACTGTAATAGGATATATTTTGCTGTGCCACTAAATATTAATAAGTAAATTAACAGGTCACATTTCCCTGTTGGTTCATTGCCCATTTGTCCCTCCTTGAAATGCCCCACAGTCGTGCGTTTTGTTTTAATGCTTGCTATGTAGGTACCTTCTCAGCCAGGTCCGAGCCCTCTGCCTTGAGACGAGCCTGCAGAGAGCTGACCTCATTGGTCAGGGTGCGATGGTCCGCCTCCAGGGTCTTCCGTCCACTGTTTAGCGCGCCCGTGTCCCGCGACTGCTTGTAGCGGTTCACCACCTCGTCCATGTGGCGGTACAGGCCCAGGCGCTTGTTGACCAGGGTCAGCACCTGCTCAGTGATGGAGGCCACCTTCATGCGCACCTCAGCGGCGGGATCCTGGTGCAAAATGTACATGCATTAGATTCAATTTGATAAATAACCATGAGCTGATCATGTTGACTAAGATTGTCATAATTACCTTAGTGATGGCAAAGTCCAGGCGCACATAAATAATGACGGTAAAGAAAAGGATGTAGAAGGCCCCAACAACCAGGAGAGGCTCCTGCAGCATCAGGATCTTGTTGAAGTTATAATGAACCTGTGTAGACAAAGATCAAAGTCAGATTTGTAGTCAGTTCTACGACATATAGAGCACATACAGAGAATGGAGATTGTGTTACTTTCAAAATACTTGGCAGAAACAATAACTTAAAGATTATACACTGCCCGACCAAAACAAAAGGCACCACCCTAGATTTAGCCAACTTAGCAAATAGATCTGGGGTTGCGGTTGTTGGTCAGTGTTCGGTTTCGCAATACTATATGGCTAAGAGAATGAGATTCTGAACATCCTGAATGACCAGGTTATTTCTTCTTCCCTGATGCACGGGCATATCCAACATGACAATGCCAGGATTCATTGGGCTCACATTGTCAAAGAGCGTTCCGGGAATCTTTGGGATGTGCTGGAGAAGGTTTTGCACAGTGGCTACACTCTCCTATCAGCAATACAGGATTTTGGTGAAAAATAACAAATCTTTAAATACATCTTCTGACATTGCATGGATGGAACAATGCCACAGTGATCGTGCGCTGTATCAAAGCTAAAGACGGTCGAACGTGCATGTGACCTTTTCTTGTTCGGGCAGTGTATATACACTGTATGTCCAGTAATATCTAAAAACCATAGACAAACAATGGACTTTATTTCAGAATTTTCCCCCTCCCATAATACTTTCTTTGTGACCCAGTATGATGTCAGTGTTTTAAAAAAACCCTCTTTAGACATGTGATTGTACATAAAAATTTCAATGACTCACACAGCCTTGTTTTGTTAGTCGTCCTCTAAGGAATCCATCTGTGTAGGTTCTCAGTTTTACAGGAGTTGTCCATCGTAGGCAAAGATTCTTCAGTCTTCATCTTAGTCCAAAGATCGTCATCAGCTTAATAACGCTCAAGTCGTTATTAAGCTGATGATGATCTTTGGACCAAGATCGAAACGTCCTACACTTCAACTACAGAGTACAGACGAAGACTGAAGAATCTTTGCCTACGATTCTCTAAGGAAGTTTGTTCTCAACTTTTTATGCATACCCCTAGAGTCTTTCATTCATACTCCCAGTACCTCGTACTTTGTGGTGCTGCGGATTCTTTTGAAAGTGATTTTTTTAGTATTTCGTTGTCTAGAACTAGACAGTAACGTTTTTTAGTGGATATAATTCCAAACTCCCCCTGCCAAGTGTCTGCGTACCCCCAGGGGTTGATTAACAAAAGAAAAAAAACATTTCATTATTTTCTCACCACAACGTCCTGAATGTGATGCTCCACCAGGTTGTCCTTGGTAGCTACCAACACCGGCCGCCCAAAGGTGTCCAGGTAAGTGTAGTGCAGCTGGTTTGGCAGACGATCAATCTTATAAGGTGTTTCCATATGGATGTTTCTGTTTAGAGAAACAAATCACTCTTAATCAACACAAGTCTACAAATCTTTTAAACTGATTTCTCCGCACACCAACCTGGCGCCCTCAGGCAGAATTATTTTCACTGTGAGCGAATCAATAACCTGGTCATCATATACGTGGTCAACCAATCTCATCTTCAGCGCATACTGGTCACCTACAATAACATAAGCACATCATACATTAACAGCTTAATATATGTGATTGCCCTATTTTCCGGACAATAAGTCGCATCAACCAAAAAATGCATAAGTCGCATTTTTTGGGGGGAAATTTATTTTACAAAATCTGAAACCAAGAACAGATATTTTCATCATCCCGAGGCCCTGACCTGGGGGACTCCAGACGAATTCAATATAAAATAGAAAGAAAAATAACACTGTTTTTAAAATATGTTTAGTTTAGGACAGTATATATTTGTGAATTGGGGTCAAATAACAAAACAACTAAATAAATACACAATAAGACATATTTTAAATGTTTTTCCACATGAAATTATTACAAGAGGCATTTACTTTTTACGGTGGGGGTCTCGAGTCGTTAGCATGTTCATTTTGGGGGTTGCGGCCAAAAAATGTGGGAACCCCTGTATTAGCTCAACATATTGATGGTTATTCAGCTACACAAAGCTTAAACAACAAACTGAATAGGTGTCTGGTATGCAGTGTTGGGGAGAATACTTTGAAATTGTATTCAGTTAGTACTGAATACTTGTCTTAAAATGTATTTTGTAACGTATTCAGTTACTTTGCCCAATCAGTGTACTGTATTCTGAATACTTGGATACTTTCACCTTGATTTGCATTATATTTTTGTATAAATATGGTGAAAGATTAAAAATATGTAGCAACACTTTTACACCAACTGTTGTTTGGCTCTTCTTTCTTTCTCTTTCTCTCTCTCTCTCTGTCTGTCTCTCTGTCTCCCTTTCTCTCACCTCTCCCTCTCCCCAATTCATTTAATTTGATAACTAAACCATTCCCAGACTCACCAAGCGTGTAAAGGTATTCGTAGCTTGGGAGATTGTAACCAATGACATAGTGGGTCTTCCATCCTCCAAACAGTGGGAAACGGGGTCTCACTTCCACCTCAACGGAGTCATCCAACACCTGCAGATGGGACGTGGAGATGTTTCCAATCTCATCTCGGTAGTACACATCCTGGGCTGAAGCTGGAAGGATGGTCTGTTGCAGAAAAAGTATTTTAGCATTACCGTACAGTCCACGATGAAATAGAAAAGTGTATGTATGCTTACGGCACCTTGAAGGACTTCACAGAGGAGATGCCGCTGTCTGATTGACGCTGGTAATCGTAACGAGAAAACGCCCCCCTTAGAACAGCCCCAGTGTGTCTCAGGTCAATGGTCTCCTCCACAGCTATGTTGCCCCAGTGAGAGACTTCAATGGTGCGAGTGAGGCTGCTAATAGTCAGGAAAGGTGTGTTGTTCTCATAGTGGATCTTCATTGCATCCTATTCAGTATAAAGAAAAATATATAGAAACATATTGCAGTGTAACAACAAATGATCACATTAAGGCGAGACTCTGCAGGTGAATGGGGAAACATTTTAAATTGAGTGATATCAATTTGAAACTTTTGCTGGATATTACAGATGTAAATATGAGGGGAAAATGTGTTTTTTATGCTTTCCTATAAAAATAAGGCATTTGTGTAAAGATTACCAAAATTGCCTATATTTTTTAAAGTCTACATAATGGATAGAGCCAGATTTTAATGCATGGGTTTATTTTGTTGATATACGAGATAAAACAAATTTTTTAGAGAGGATTTTGGATAATCTTGTTTAGTTTTTGAATCAAGTTATTAGTGAATACATCTACAAAAAGTCTAATTTTGGCTTGTTTTTTAATGTTCAAAGCTTAATAAATCAGGCTAGGAATTAAACACGGAAAGTTCCCTTGGGAAAAAACATCAAAATATCGTTAAGCACCAGACTGGAAGGTTTGGAGTCTGTAAGAGCTACTAAAATGGCGATGTTGTCGCCACAATGTGAAAAATGCATTTTGAGAAAATGATCATTGAAGTTACAATTTCCCATATAGTTCTATATTCACTAGTTGTTGTGTCCTTGGGCAGGACAATTCACCCAATGGCTATGTGTAAGTGGTTGGTGCAGTTGTGAGGAGCCACGCTTCTGTCAGTCTGCCCCAGGGGAAACTGTGGCTACAAATGTAGCTTACCACCATTAGCCTGGAGAGAATGAGCCCCCCTCCCTTTCATGTGTGAAGCGCTTTGGGTGTGACTTGTGTCATATGAAAAGCGCTATACAAATCAGATTCCCTTCCCTATGGAGAAACGTTGAATCATTGCCATAATTACACTCCTTATTGTAAAGATTAGGTTATTTATTTGTTTCCAGGTGAAAGTACATATGTTAAGAGAGCAAATTTAGATTTACCTGCAGTGCCTCCCCTTAAAAATAATGTACAAAAGAAAAAAAAACTACCTCACTATACGGAGGAACATCTTTGAAAGGTCCATACTCGATTATCTCGTCATTTTTGCTGGGATTTCCCAACTTGGTGTAGCTCTCCACAGTCTTGGAGGCCAGACGGACGCGAGTTGTCTGTGAGCGAGTGAGGTAGGGAGAGTACAGGTAATGGTTTCCTTGAAAAACCACCAGCTGCCGTTCCGCCTGTGTGATGTGTGTGGGGAAGGGCTTCAGGACGTGGCTGAAAGTCGTCTCCACCTTCACTTTCAGCTGAGCTCCTGCAGCCAGGCTCGACGCCAGATGCACCTTGTAGAAATCCCCACTGCAATAAAGGAGGGTCATAATCAATGTGTAGTTTTAAATTAAGAATAGTATTCACATGTCTTTATAACTTAATTTTTTTCTTCACAAATTGGTATAAGTTTATTACACTCAACACAGTCGAAATGGCATTTGATCAACCAAATTATTTTATAATAATAGGTTATAATAACTAATAGAGACAAATTTGGTTTAACATATAGATGGAATATACATATTGTTTTCTACAGAATTTTCTATTAGGCAAAATATAGCGGATTATTTTGCTGGGAAGTTGGAGAGTTTTAGCTTTCAATTGTCATGGGGTGTAAGTTGAGATAACATGGTGTGTTTTAATACCAACCTGTGGCCATGTACATCACTTTGCTGAATTTCCAGCAAGCCATCATCCTCTCCATCCCCTTTAACCTAAAATAAATAAATCAATAAATAATAGTGCACACAAATCTTGAAACCATTACACAGAGTTTAAAATCAGAGTTCTTAAAAGCCACAGTAACATTTTCATTACACGTGTAAGCAGTTTTATATGCATCTATACATCTGCGCCATTTTTTGAGAAGTTCATTCATTCTCTTTGGTTTAGTGGGACCTGGCTGTGCGCAGTCAAATGCGGAAGTGTACTGCCCAGCGCATACGTGTCATTCAGCCAGTGACAGAACGTACCGCGCTGCGGAAGCTAATGTTTAGTCAAATTAATTTAACATATTGGGTTACATTGTAGCAATTTATGCGTTTATATACGTGTGCTGTGATCGATTTCAAACTTGCAAATGAAAACAGTTCTCAAGTCTTGCAGCACGCTGCGGCTTCTTATATTTCATCACACACATTAATGCAAGATCTAAACATCATGTCATTGTGTTTTGTGAGAGTTTATTGGCTCACATGGTTCAATATGTTTTGAACATATATACATTTTCAAGTACTATGCAGAGGATGTTCTCTAAGCAGAGAGATGTGTCTACAATGAAGTAGCTAGCATGCTAAAGCTAACAATCCTGACATCACCACACAGAGGTTTTTAAAATGCCAACTTTACCGAGGCTCCTATGTATGCCAGGTGTGGTGCCAGGTCGGGTTCCACAGACAGAATGAAGCTTTGAACTGCTGAGTGTCCCTGGTTGGACAGCACAATCTCCGTAGTGATCTTAGCCAGATGAGTGCTCAAATCCACTGTCCTCTTCACATCCTCATTCACCAAACCACCCGCCGACATTCCACTCAGTGCAGCCAGAAGAGACGCACAAGACACAAGTAGCAAATTCGGATTCATTGTCGGAAGGAAAAATGAGCAGTACTACAAGGGAAGATAAGTAAAAAGGGTAGAATGCAGTGCTGCAGCAGAGAAAGGCCGCCGCGCTGCTCTACGGCGGAAAGATGACGCTTCATTCATTCAACGACGTGATGACGTCACGTTGTTCTGTTAAAAAAAGAAAAAAAATGCAGCGGTTTAACAAAACAACAAAAAATAACCAGCTAGCAATAAAAATACAAACATGGTAGTGTATAAAGTGCTTTAAACTAATAAGCTTGTAGATAAAGCGCAGATAACCGCTGAAAGTAGGAAAAAGTAAGTAAGTACTGTTTTACAGCGCACGCCGAAATAGCTCAGTTGGGAGAGCGTTAGACTGAAGATCTAAAGGTCCCTGGTTCGATCCCGGGTTTCGGCAGTGTGGGATGGCCCTTTTTTGCCGTTGTTGTCTCAAATGCATGAACCATAACATAATATGCGTATAATAAGATAAATTGTTTTGTACTAACTTGTATTTACCATAAAAATGCGTTTCTAGAGATTCTCTCAACAAATTTGATTTACTGCAGAAATGATGAGCTGATGATATGACAACTTAATAAATGTATGTGACAACACAGCTGCTTACTACTAGATGTAAAATTGGAGAACCACTGCAAAAGTTGCAATAGATTTCTATTTCCAATGCATTTATTATCAATTATAATTAAAAAAAAAAGAGTGGAAAATTTGAATTGCTTTTCACATTCTTGATCCAGCTAACATCTAAATTTGTCACAGGGATAATTAAAAATAAAAACATGCTGCACAACTTTCAGAATCGGAGAGCATAGTAACATGTAACAATAAACTTCAAATGGATTTGACCACAAATGCCAGTTTAACAAGAACAAAACAATGTTATTCCACTGCTTGGGGGGAAAAAAGTAGAAGCAGTCTCAGCACTGAAATGACTGGGATGAGTCTCAAGAGGCTGCCTGGACATTAAAAACACAGAAGGTATCAATAGGGAAATTAAAGATTTTGAGCTCTTGTGGGGATCACTCAAACACCCACGAATAATACAACTTCAGTGTGTCATCATGAGGGAACAACATTGTGGCTCTAAAAATCACTCGTCTTTAGTATTGAGCTTGTTGTGTGCTAAGCCACTGGTTGTAAAAGGCCTAACATACAGTGTTATAAGGACTGAGGTGTTGTTTATTTTAATATTTAGGTGGAACATTCAGTCTAGCAGGCGTGTCCAGCGTGTGGCGTCATAGGGCCCGACGGAGCTTGTTTTGGAGGAAGTGAAGTAGCTCGTAGCACAGTTAGCTTCTGTGGAAAAGCAAGCGTCAACTGGGACGGGGCGAAGAAGAGCATAGATCTCCTTAATTTGCCTAAAAGGCAGATAAAAAGGGAGTGTCAGTGTTGGTCTTGATCGCTACCCTTAGGTCTGTAGTTCATTCATAGATATTATTTGGGATTAAACCATTAAACGCGTTGTTTTCTTACGGGAGACGTTTGCCATAGCATTTAGCCTGTTAGCTAGCCCGCAGTTAGCCGCTTTCAACAGAGGCGAAAGAAAAGCCCGTATTTGACGTTTTTACCTCAGGGTCGTCGCCCAGGTTGGTTTCATTTTGATTCATGTGGTTTGATTGTATTACCAATGTAAGTCGTGTCTCGTTTTTGATGTTATCAGTTTGTTCATCAGGCGGTTATTGGCCTCACACAACGTTAGCTTAAAAATACTTGTGTCACTTTGGAGATACACGGTGTTTGTTATCGTCAAACTGTCAAAGTATCTTTAAAAATTACATTAAATTAATCTTTGAAAGCGTGACAGTTCTTAATCTTAACGAAAACGTGACTATATATTTGCCATTTCGTTTAGTACACTTAGTACGTGCTGCATTTGGCGATAAACAGGCTAATTTACGAAGATAAACTAGCCGCCTTGTTACAAGCGAAACTATTTGCATTCGATTCAGGTTTCGTTCTTGGATTTTGTGATGAAGTAA
>OMNZ01053554.1:5374-30903 GCA_900303255.1 Lesueurigobius sanzi | reverse complement strand
CATCAACTGAGATCTTCACATTTACGTCTGAAAAATAAAATGTTATGCCTTTTACACAGTATATTTGTATAATATAAAGGAGAAGCAAATCAAGACACTTTTTGCTGTAGAAGATTCACAGAGAAGACAGTTAATGTTTTAAATTGGGCTAAAGTTAGCATGTTCGGACTTCAATATGAACTGTTTAGCCGTTCATAGTGACTTAATTTCATAAAATCCAAGGTTGTTGTAGTTTGTCCATACAACTGAATAATTTTGCAGTTTCTTATGTTTCAATATTGCTTGGTTTTGCTTGGTCAAGTCTGAACATGCTAACTTCCTGCTAACTTTAGCCCACTTTAAAACTGTGTCCGAATGTCCACACTATTCCCTATATAGTACACTATATAGTAGATACGCCATTTTCTAGGGGTGTCCGAATGTCCAGAGAGAAAAAAGTAGTGCACTGAAAATTTCCCACAATGCATCTCGAAAAGTAGTGAGCAGCGATGGTCACTAAACCGGTCAATATAGACCACAATGCACTGGGAGTGTCTGACGTGACCAGCGTACAGCATCAGGACCCGACACGGATGAATGAAACTCGTCAAAACACGGCTTTAGTTGCGTGTTGAGGATTATTTATGAATAAAAACCTCTTAAATATGACCCGCTACGAGGAAAAGATGCTAATGTTAGCTGCTTACCTTTAGCTTGACATCGCTAGGTTCTCTTCTCTGGTAAAATGCAAAAATCCAAGCCGTTTTCTTTATTGTAAAATCCACGTTGAGTAAAATAAAGTGTCTCTTGAATTGGGTGGGTCTTGGTCGCAGAAATCCATTATTTGCAGAGTTTTGGGAACTTTTTCAGCACAAGTAGTGCACTCGTCTTGTTTACATTTCGGACACGATGCACCCTATCTCTCCTCCGTAAATCACGTCATTGCGGCACTCGAGTCACGTGATCAGCGGCTAGGAGAAAGTAGTGAGGAGAAACGTACCCGAATTGCCAATAAAATGAGTCCACTATATAGTCTACTATACAGTGCGGGACTATATAGTGAATGAGTAGATAGGGAATAGTGTGGACATTCGGACACTGTCCTCTGTGTAAACTCCACAGCAACAAATCTCTTCATTTGCTTCTCCTTTATATTAGACAAATATATAAAACACATAAAATGTTATTTTTCAGTCGTAAAGATCTCAGCTGATGTTTCCCCATTCATCTCAATGGACGTGGCCTCCGGTTTACCTCAAAAGGAGGCGTTAACCTTTTCGTTGCTCCCTCTATGATTGCTATGATTTTATGCTACGAGTTTAGCTTACAGGCTACTTTAAGTTGAGTTTTGCTTCAAATGGTAATATACTTGACCTACACGTGTGGTCCTGCATCAGATGTCTGTGTTTGGGAGGTTTGGGTCAGACTGGACTTTGTGTCAGTCCTGCGGAGCTCTGACAGACTCTTCAGACTTCACTGATCCATGTTTTGTCCAAGTGCACGGTTTTCGCCTCGAGCCCTCTGCCTTCTTCTTCGCATCTTCAAAGGCCCGGCCGTACACGCGCGCTCACGAGGACGCGCACAGAGGGGGTGGGGCCAGGAGCCGCTCAAGAAGAGGAGTCTATCATCAACTTGTGCAGAGCCCACCGTGCAGCTGAGCGCACAGGTGAGCGCCAAATCCGCACGGTACAGCGCATCTGGAGAGAGGGAAGGATGGAGCGGAGATGAAAACGATCTGGATGTTATTTAACTGCGCGCTTTTCTCGTCAAACAGAAACAGAAGAGGCCAAAGTTTTTCTGAAGAGAGAGAAGTGTGAGCGACGCAGCAGACGATCAGGTAACAGAGGAATTTTAATGTAAGTGTCTGCGGTTCGTCAGGTTTAGCATAATGTGCAGTGAAACGACTTGGAAAAGCTGCTGGAAGGCTTAGTCTATAATATGCAAATCAGTCAAATTATTTGCCCTAAAGCAATGAGCTTGATCACACATGGAGTGTTAATTTTGGCAGCAAATTTTAATTTAGTTTTAGTCTTTTGACGAAAATGGAATTTAATTTTAGTCAACAAATATTCCACGTAAATTTAGTGGACTAAATTTGAAATAGATTGAGTAAACTTTACATTTATAATTGTTTTCAAACATATTTAATAATATCCTTCATGAAGCGTGTCCCACAAGAACGAGCTGTTCCTTTGGCAGTGAATTTACATGATACGAGGCTCTTCCAAACTGAAGTCACTGAAGTTTGCACCATTTTAGTCCCTTCTTTTCATTTTTATTTCGTCTTTTTTCCGTCAACAAAAATATCTGGAGATTTTAGTCATAGTTTTAGTCTCATGAACTAACTTTAATTTAGTTTTAGTCTAATATTAGTCAGCAAAAATATTACTGTGAGTAAAATTATGACGAATATTTTAGTCGACGGAATTAACACTGCACACATGCATAAGCGCATTACAAAGTGTAAATACAAGTTTAAAATCGAGATCACAATAAAACTTTTTGCTATGAGCTACAAAAGCGTCACATCCATGTTGGCTCTGCATGAATAATAACTGAGACATACAGAATACCATTATTTGGGCTATAAATGAGCAAGTGGGCCATAGCCTGGGCCTGCTTTGGCCAATTCAAAAATACAAATAGATTACTAAGATTACCTTAAAATTTCAAATTAACTTGTTGTTCACCATAATTGTGCATTTTTTTCCGCTTATTCCTTACAAATAACATATTACACCCTCTAACTCTCTTTTTTACGCTTTAGTGGGTCCAAAAGTCTTACTAAAGAGTTTCATGCGCATAAAGAACATCTGTCTTTATTGCAAAAATAAAAATGTCCGCGTGAGATTGAATATAGCGTAAACAAAATGACATGAGATTTGCCACCTGTGCAGCAATGTTACTGATTAGATCAAAAATAAATCACTTTTTATACTGTTTATATATTTATTTTCTTGAGTCTGGCTGTAATGATGTGGGTCAAATACATTGGAACATGACTTAAATAAAATCCAAAACATTTGTGGAGTTAAAGACTGTACAAAGCCTTGTTCAATGAAGTAGCAGAGACACAACTCAAATTTTGAATGAATCAGTTGGTGTCAAATCTCAATTACACAACATGTAAATCTGTCACTTGGCCATGAACTAAGTCAGTTACAAGAATAAACAAACTCAATGGCATTTGCCCTTGAGCGTGATTCCTGTCACTCCTTTGTTGATCAGATTGCTACAGTCAATTGCTTTTTACATATTGGCTCCACCTGCTTTTGCTCTACGCCTAAAAGTTCAAGTTCAATATGAGGTTTATGAGTTCTCCCTGCGTCAGGGTTTCTCCGGTTTGTCCTTATCCCACTAGCCTACTGACTAAATTTCTGGAACAAGTTTGGCGATAGCTCCCTGGACACTGCACTGTGGCCACTTCTGGTCCTGACAGGTTGCACTGGTTGAAGGATGGGACAATGCAGACAACATACAAATAAAAATATATAGGCTATAATGCTTAAAACTGTAATCACATAGACATTTGTATATTTGATCTAGAGAAACTACTCTACTACAGTAAAGGTGCATCATAAACGGTGGCCTCACAGTAAGAAGGTCCCGAGTTCGATTCCCTTTCTGTGTGGAGTTTTCATGTTTCTCCCCGTGTCTGGATGTGTTTCCTCCGGGTGCTCCGGTTCCCCCCATCACCCCAAAACATGTACATTAGGTTAAATCCTCTGGCCAGGTGATTCTGACCATTAGCCTGACTCGAGATGGGTCAGGCTAATGGGTCCCCGGGCGCCGTGCATATGGCTGCCCATTGCTCCTGACGGATTGCCCCAGCAGTGTCAAAGGATGGGTCATGCAGAGAACGAATATCCCTAAGGCGATTAATAAAGTATACCTTAACCTATAATACAAATATTATGACAAGGCATGTGCCGCGAAAGACTATATAAGGTTGGCTGCTCTCGTCACTCTTCACCTCTTCCCTGGCCAATCCAATAAAGCCAGCAGGGCAAAAAGTATATGTCTACTACGACAAGGGGTGACGGTGGCACTTCTGTCCACCAACCAGAGAGCAGCCCATTCAAATCGTGCCCGACTGAGTGTTTCTGGGCAGTCCTCCCTTACTGCCCACTCCAATGACAGGAAGGGCGCCCATTTTAGAATAGATTTGCCGAAAAAAATAATGCATCCCCAAGTTCATATCATAATACAATCTTCAAATGTGTAAAAAAAAAACTCATATCCACTTTAAATGTTTTCTTGTGGAGGGCAATAAATCGTCACAAAGATATTATTGAAATAGTTATTCGACGATATGCAGAATTACCATATCGACTACAGGGCTCTAGACTGAGACCAAAAATTTATTTGGTTTAGTATCTTCCTAGGCACCAGTGCTTGTTTGTTTTTATTTATTTGGTTGGGACAGCGTATGCACATGAGAATGCATATAAACACACCACTCCGGATTGCACTCACAAACTCACTATCATTCATTCTGATCTATTGTACATGGTTTTAGTGGTAGGGGAAACCGGAGCACCCGGAGGAAACCTACGCAGACCGGAGAACATGCAAAGTCCACACAGAAAGGCCCCGTCCTGATCAATCCCGGGACCTTCTAGCTGTGAAGCTCGCTGCTCGAGTGCTAACCGCTGTGCTACTGTGCCGCCCAATCAGTGCCACTATCACATACTTACAGTATAGTATACTGTATAGTATACTGTAAGTAGTGTGATTCTAAATAAATAATATGGTGAATAGAGATACTGTATGCATAACATAGCAACAGCATGGCAGTTAGCACTCCATCACGGCAAGTGCAGCAAGTTTGTTTTTTGCAACATTGAAGGTTCTATTTCTATTTAGATTTATAATGTGCATAACCTCTGTAATAAATAATATTTTATTTTGAATAAGTAATAGCAAACAATAACAATGCAGGCCATTTTCTATTAGCTTAATTGTCAAATACATGTTTTATTATGTATTATAAAATATATTTATAAGAAGATACATTGAAAAAGCACACTGCGCATTGAATCTATGGTTTGAGTATTGGAATTGAATTCTGTTTTTAGGATGCCTTTTGGACAAATTCTATTGGCCCAAAATTATGTCCTGATGGACACCATACAATAATGACCTATTGTAAATTCACGTCTCTTTTTTAACACACTTTAGCTGAAATAATTTGAGATATTTACATTCACAATTCTGTTGGATTGCTAAAATACTGCTTGATTATAATTTTTGGTCAATATCACCAATCCCTATTGTTATCAGAATTAAACCTATCATCTGCATAAGTAATAAAAGATTTACACACTAAGTTCAACATCAACAATGTGAACAATTCTCATGAATGTAATTTAAGGAAAGAATGACAAATACCAATGTTAGGGAGATTTGTGCTATTTCATGTGCAGAGGAACTACGTATATGCTACGCACTCCTGTTTCACTGTGCTTTGAAGATCCACTTCAGATGCCGCCCCTGTGAGTGCCTCTTCCCGATGGCAGACTAGTAAAGCAGAATTTGCGTTGGGTCTTGGTCGGGCAGGTTTTATGACCACAGCTCTGTCATTGCTCTGTACCATCCTCCTGTCCTCCCCCTCTCTCACGCCCCCGGACCCTCTGCCAGCTGTTTCCCTCCAGAGCTTGTAACCCTGCGGCAGTTTGGAGAAACACAAAGGAAAAGATGCTGATAACTTTGGGTTTGTTTATGGTTTTGTCAGCACTGGCCACGTCCAACTGCACATCTCAGTGGCTCAGTGGAGCATTCCCAAAAAATTACAGAGTGGTGTCCAACAGCTCCGGGCCGTCCCAAAGTAAATCAGCCTGACCTCTAACACTGGACCTTTCATTTGGGAATTCCAGTCTAATTGTTTTACGATTTCATAGAGACTAGAGTGCATCGCTGAGAGGCTTGACTCCTCAAAGTGAAGTGTAAGGTATCACGTGTGACCCTCTGTTGCAGCATATTGCCTGAACAAATTGAGAGCAGTGTAGGGGGTGGTGAACTGTCAGTCAGAGTGACAGGATGTGTCCCAAATGTATCAAGATGTTAATGATGAAGTACTAGGAGGCGTCATCTGCAGCCACTCTGTCGATGCGTTAACATCCTCTGAGATATGTCTGAGATATGTCATTCAAGAAGATCTTTAGACAGTGGAGCGCTCTAAGCCAGAGCTTTTATAGTTTCCTGCAGTAAAGATAATTGTAGAGACTCGGGCCGGGGGTGTGGTGGAAGTCGGCAGGACGGTTTGGGGCTCGGACATGTTTGAAGCCAAACACAAGTTGCGCAGGTTGTTAGTTTTGTGTCATAAAGAAATTTAACAAGCTTTGTGTCACCACTGAGGCCCGCCCCCTGTACAGGACACATACCTGTGTGATTGGAGCATTATGATGGTAAAGATGAGCATGTGTCCATGACTACATTCATAAAAGAGTTTTTCTTGTGTTATTGTTGGACTATTCTCTCGCTTCTGAATGTCGTCAGCCTGTTGATGCACTGTTGCCAGTGAGTAGTGGGCGGGCCTATTATAGGCTCCCTCCGTACCTGCCTGGCGGCCTGTTGTTGTAAATCATGTGTGATTCATAAAAACAGGTTCTTCTGTCTGCCAGGCTTCATTTCTACAAACCTCAGAGACGTACAAATAGACTTTGGCCTACAGCCATACCTCCCTGCTGCTCCTTCCTTCACCAAACTGCTCCCCTGTCAACACTCCCTCCCCCAGCTGCAAGAGCCTCCTCTTGGGCCCAGGATGTTGTTTTCTTTGCTCTGTTTGACGGTCCTCCATGGGAAGTACCTGGCAGCGGATGCGTGTGGCAGGCTGCTGTCTGGACACGTCTGTCTCCCCCTGTCTTCACTCTTCATGGACACTCATCGTGAGAAGAGCTACAGTATCCGGCTGATCTAATGTTGTAGACACAGGGATATAGGTTGAATGACTGCATTACACTTTCTCACACCAGCCCATTACACTGGTAAATAAAACTGAATATTTAAGAAACAGGAGCTGATCCAGTTTTCTTTCTGCTCCACAGGTTTCACAGAAGCATCACCAGAACAATGTGGTAAAGTGCAGCGGGCTCAGAGACACAAAGCAATACCTTACAAAGTCTTCACTGCACTGCTGCTCTCATGGCTCATCCCTATGAGCCCTGGTTACGGACAGCGCCCCCCAGTGGCAGCGCAGAGGACATGAACATGTCATCCTGGTGGGACTTGCACCGGGACGTTCCGGCGGGGAGCTGGCTGGATCTGCAGACGGGACAGGGCCTGCCTTCAGTCAGTGCAGGAGGGTCTATGGGTCTACAATCAGGTCTGCAGTCCTCTTTAGGACCTTATGGCTCTGATCCACAGCTATGTGGTCTGCCTGCTGGTCAGCACACCCCCGCCTCGCACTCGTCCCATCTCTTTCCTCAGGACGGATTCAAAATGGAGCCCATTGCTCCTGAAATGCTGCAGCAGGAGCATTTCCAAATGGAGGAGCCACAGGAGAGAGTGGTCTCAGTTCGACCAAAACCCCAGAGGCGCTCCTCATCACGAGGCGGGGGGCAGGCTGCATGCCGCTGTCCCAACTGTGTTCACGCAGAGCAGATGGGGCAGAGCGCAGACGACAGGAGGAAGCACATGCACAACTGCCACATCCCTGGCTGCGGAAAGGCTTATGCCAAAACCTCCCACCTGAAGGCGCACCTGAGGTGGCACAGCGGGGACCGGCCATTCGTTTGCAACTGGCTCTTCTGTGGGAAGAGGTTCACACGCTCAGAGGAACTGCAGCGCCACCTACAGACACACACAGGGGCGAAGAAGTTATCCTGCCCTTTATGTAACCGTGTTTTTATGAGAAATGACCACCTGGCGAAGCACATGCGCACTCACACATCCTCAGGAGATGGGGAGGAACGTGTGAATGGAGAAAAGGGCTTTGACTCAACTACACCTGCTCAGTCTGCCCCAAACGTCTCTGCACAGGACGTCCCGGAGCCCACACTGAAGCTGAAGACTGAGCCAGACACCGCAGTAACAGGGCAGTCCGGGTAATATCTGTAAACAAGCATTAAAGGGCTAACAGTTCACTCCTGTGAGTCACAGAGGAGGTTAGATCAACTATAACAAACACAAGATCACCTTAAAAAAAGATTTCCTGCAACCAATGTGAGTCTATAGCGTGTCATGAGTCGACTTTATTTGCTATTAAGCTAAATATTAAAGCAAGCAACAGCAAAAGTTACAGCTTGTTGCAGGACATTGCTGATAGAGCTGCTATTGCTATCAATGTTAAACAGACTGAGAACAAGTGAAAATGTTGTGACTTGTTTACATTGTTTTTGTTGTGGATATGTTTAATCCTAAGCAGTAAAGTTATAATATCAGGCCAGTGAAAGGACAGAGTGAAACTATAACGCCTGCTGTGCCAAATGTGGCGAAACACTGGAAAATTAAGACATGTTTTTCATTCATGGCTGGAAGCAATAAACAACTGAAGCTGTGCAAACTATTCAGGCACACTACTGTGATGAATAAAATAAAATATGCAATATAAATATGGTTTTATAAAGCAGAAACTAAAATACCATTAAATAAAGTCGTGAGGAGAAATTTCAGTTGGGTGAAAACAGCCGTGAAGTCTGTTGTGACTTGTCGATGACAAGTATGAGGTACATCCAGCGCCCAGATCCACACTGTCAACACTTGAGGCTGCTGCTGAAATGATCCATCTGAGAAGCACCTTGGACTCCTAATGCTTTTGTATCCACTCACCTGCAGTGATGACTCCACTGCATCATCTCACAATGAGCCGCAGCAGAGCAAACCTTTAACTTCAGTGTGACTAAAAGAAAAACAACCTTTTCCAACAACAGAGACACATATCCCTGACAGATGACAGAACACCACTGTGTGCGTGTGTGCCTCTCTATGGTCAAATACTGCTGCACATGAACAGTGGATAGGAAAACTCATCTTGTCTTGCTTTTACTATTTGCAAACAAAATGGATTTATCTGTGACCACAATAATAACATATGCAAGTAGGGTCAGGTTATATCGACTATTGTCAACAAATTGCATGTTGAAATCCCATCACTCAACATGTTTGATTAAAAGACAGGAAATAGGTTTATATACTTGCAGAAACTTGAAAAACATTTGTGAGGTAGAACTTAAAAATAAATGCTTTTAGAGACTGTACAACATGCAAAACTTTAGTGACAGCCCAGCTTCATATATTTGTAATATATAGATGCAGTAAAAATCCATATTCATTCATATAGTTCTGTAGTAAGTCATAGAAAACACTCACTGAATTAGGAGGCATTTAAACCAGCACACGACTAGAGCTTATTTTGAAGTTACAATTTTGCTTGAAGTTGAGTTTTAAAGATTACATATAGGCCTACAGTAGAATAATACTATTTTATTGATTTTATTTGTGTTTCTATCAATAGATGTTTTAAATGTTGTTCAGTAGAGCCAGATGAACAGCTTATTATTGTTTTTTGTAGTTATTATTTTTTATTAAACCTTAAGTTAAATAACATGGTGTAATAACATGTATTTAATCTGTCTTCTGTATCTGTTACATTGTTGAATTGAATAAAAATGAACTTTTACTGAATTACCAGATGCTTATGTGACTTTTTTCCCCCCATTGCAAAATAGTGCATTTAGGAAATCATTCTTGGTCTCTCTGGGCCATTAATACAAATGTTGAGTACATGTGTCAGGGGCAGTGCTTAATTTGATCCGGCTTTTGGGGGAACGCATTCCGGGAAATCGGAATTTTGAGCTTTATTGGATCCGGGAAATAAAATACTCCAACAACTTTTAAATATGCAATTATTTTGGGCTGTTCCCCCATAAAATCCACCCAGTACACAAGTGTTCCTGAAAATCTGGATTTACAAATTAAGCACTGGTCAGGGGTAAATGTATCTACGATGATACAGTGACACAAATGTGTAAAATGGAAAGAGGACAAACTTGGAAATAGTTTAGTCCAATTCATTGGGGAAAATAGAATAGTTTATGTCAGGGGTGCCCAAAGTTTTCTCCATGAAGGGCGCTATGTGGGTACAAAATTAGCGACAAAGAGCCAAATGCAATACTGTTGAAGGGACAATAAAGTTTAATTCATTCATTCATGTTTTGAACATAGGAAGACCAATTGTAAATAGGTATATGATTAAATATCCTTTATCTACTGTACTATTGAGTAGGACATGCTGTTTTGGTGTTCATAGTAACTATTGATTGTCTATTCAGTCACAAATTAATTAAAGTAGTACTTCTTACAAATCTAAGCACCATCTCGAGAGCCAAATGATAACCCTTGGAGGGCCGAATTTGGCCCGCGGACCCCACTTTGGGCACCCCTGGTTTATTGTTTTATTGTTTATTGCTTGGTTTATTTGGTTGGGACTGTGCGTGCACATGAAGAATACAACACGGCACTCCGGATTGTAGCCTTGGGCTAATTTCCATCCGTTGTCCCACATTCGCACTCACAAACTCACTCTCATTCATCCTGGCCTATTGTACATGTTTTTAGTGGTAGGGGAAACCTACGCAGACACGGGGAGAACATGCAAACTCCACACAGAAAGGCCGCACGGGCCGGGAATCGAACCCGGGACCTTCTTGCTGTGAGGCAAGAGCGCTATCCACTCTGCCACCCGTTTACGTTAACAATTTGCATATTGTGCTTGTACATTTTCTTTGTAACAAATTTAGAAACATTTGCAAATTTCAAAAGAAACGGGTACATTCAGCTCAGTGCGATAAAGGTATTTTTATTTTATTTATTTATTTTTAACCACCGATCCCTGACATCGGCCTTGACGCGTCCTGGACAGATCCATCACCAACACAATGTGGTGAAGTGCAGCGTGGCTCATCTCTATGAGCCCTGGTTAAGGACAGCGCCCCCTAGTGGCAGCGCAGAGGACATGAACATGTCCCCCCGGTAGGACCTGCACCGGGACTGGCTGGATCTGCAGACGGGGCAGGGTCTGCCTTCAGTCAGTACGGGAGGCTCTACAATCAGGACTGCATGCAGCAATTTTCAAAAATAGTGTTGAAAATAAAGTAAAAACAATACACAAAAAGGGTAGACTGACAGAAGCACAACTGCACATATATGCGCCAACGGACCCTCCGTCCACCACCACCACCAACCAGGCATTGGGTGAAGTGTCTTGCCCAAAGACACAAAGACAGTCTGACGACCCGCACCAGCTTTACCCTGCTTCCTCCAGGTCTGCCCCCTGTCGTCATATCAGCGCAACAAACTGACAGTTTACTTTCATGCCATATGTACCAATATTTTAAAACTTATACAATTTTATATAGGTCAAATAAGTTATAAGTAAATTACTAATAATAGTTATAAATAAAATTATACTATTTATTTATTTTCCTACAAAAGTCAAAAGTTGGCCTCACGTGTCAAAACCGGAAAAGGAATTACGTAAGACCGGAAACCCTGAGACAGTTGACGAACACTCGGCGATCACTCGAAAGATTCTCTGATTTTAACTCTAAATATAACGCTTTTTTGCTATTCATATTGTTCATAGAGGAGTAACAACCATCCTTTCAAGATGGGGGGTGGTGATTTGGTAAGTAGGGGTTTCAAATTTACAAAACGTTAGTTACTTTTGAGATGCTAATGGCTGTTGCTAATGTTTTGGTCAACTGCTAGTATTTTAAAACGTTAAATATAACAATTATGGCAATGTTATTTAATAATCGACAATGTTCAATAAAGCTCTGGTGTGGTGAAATATTATTTAGAGCCCCCGTGATGTTAATCAAATGTCTTTCTTCAGAACTTGAAAAAGAGCTGGCACCCGCAGACTATGAAAAACATAGAGCGGGTCTGGAAAGCCGAGCAGAAACATGAAGCTGAACGCAAAAAGATCGAGGAGCTACAGAAGGAGCTGAAAGATGAACGTGCCAGAGAAGAAATGACACGATACGCGGAAGAAACGGGTGCTATAAAGTTAGTAGCTGTTCAATCAACTCATTTGTTCAGAATGCTTTTTCCCAGCTATTTTTATTGACCATAGTGTTTGTTGCTGCTCCTCCAATACACTGTACCTGATTATTTTCCTAGTACGTAGTGGAATGAAATTTGTTTTGCTTTCCTTTTAGAATATTGTAAACTCAGACATTTGTGGAAATAATACTGTGGATCTAAATCTAAAGCACTCTTTGTCAATTTCATGAGTTTGCAGGCTACTTTTCTAGCATTTCTGTGACACTTGGCCTAAAAACAAGTTGTGAAATCTGCTTATAAACCCTGAAATGGGATTAGGGCTGCACATTACAATATTGTATTGCAATATTAGGTGATAGGGCTGCACAATTAATCGATATCGTAATTTTAAATACTGTAATAACCGAACCCCAAAGACTGAGGGTTTTTCTTTTGTCTGCCGTCTCCAGTGTATTGTGAATCTGAAATATAATAAATGAGTACAACGATGTATAATAGCAGTTTAGAAGAATCATTTGCTGACAATGACATAGAAGAATGGTCGGAAGGGCCGATGGCGCAAATTGGCAGCCTCGCTTCTGTCAGTCTACCCCTGGGCAGCTGTAGCTACAATAGTAGCTCACCACCACCAAGTGTGGAGTGAAAGAATAATGCCATGTAAAGCGTCTTTGAGTGTCCAAAAAAGCGCTATATAAAACCGATGCATTATTATTTATTATTAATACTAGTTTTATCAGTTCTGAAGATAATCGTCAAACCATGGCCCCAGAATCTAAACTGAATTCACCACAAGAACTTTTGTAATAATTGCCTTGATAATATTGTGAATTGCAATAATTGGGACAAAATGTCCATATCGTCTCATGCCTCAACAAAATTGAAAGTAAGCATATACTACATAATTACATAATTACATAAGCAATTTCAGTCTGAAAAAGCGCAATTAGGTTTTTTGCCAAAATCGTGCTGCCCTATTGGTGATGCAATATCCGTATCGCAAGAAGCCACAAAATATCGCAAATTCACTTAAGTCTTCCATCTGACTGAGATTTTCACATTTTTTGCCAACACTCTCTAAAACCAAACATGCAGGGAACTTATAGATGTGCGGAAGTTCAGTTTTAGTTATAACTTTCCTAGTTTAGTACATTTTTTGGCCTTGGTTTGGTTCTGATTTACTGTTTTTAGAGTCTTACATGTGTCTGAATCGAATGGAAAGGTTTATCTAAGTATCACAATAATATCATCATCGCGATTGCTTGCCGCATCACATATCACAAGTTTTTTTTAATACTGTGCAGCCCTATTAGAAATGTGTGCAGAACTTATTTAATTATTTCTAAGCAAAAGAAAATCCGGTATAATGCTAACAAAATAGTAAATAGTTGTATTTTATTTTACAGTATTAAAAAGTGGCAGGGCTGCACGCTATGAGAAAAACATGCAATATTTTATATCGTCTTGGATATTGTGATAACGATATTATTGCGGTAGTTTAGTAAACCGTTTCAACACTGTATGTGTCAAAACAAGACTTCAAAAAACACGAAATCTGGACCAAGATAATTAAAACTACATTTTTGCACATAAGTTCCATGCACTTTTTGCTTTAGATTGAGTTTGCAAAAAAATGGATAAATCTAAAGTGATATTGTGGCTTCTTGGGAAATAGATATTCCATCACAATATTACAGATTACAGATATAGAATCTTTAGCATCATGCAGCCCTACTTTTTTATCGCCATTTCAACATTTATACTGTAGTAATATACTGTACATACCACTAGTGTCTATTATTTCTGTACATCACTATCTTGTCCAGTCTGACTAACAGGGAGAAAATAATAAGGAGAGGCACCAATTATCTACACATTTGATTACAGGAAAAAAGATGACCGCCTGGACTGGATGTACCAAGGCCCGTCTGGTCAGGTGTCCAGAGATGAGTACCTGCTGGGACGTCCCATTGACAAACAGATCACTGACCAGTACGCAGAACCAGAGACCGGGCCATCAGCAGAGACCGGACTCCTGCCAGGATCCATCTTCAACCCAAGCACATCAGCATCCGGCCTCGACATGGCAGCCAAGATCAGGGAGGACCCTCTGTTTGAAATCAGGTTTGTAAGCATTAACCATACTAACATTAATGCTGTATGTATTTTATTGTATTATATGTCTGTATTACCTGTTTTGAAAAGGAAACGAGAGGAAGCAAAAAAGAGAGAAGTGCTGACTAATCCAGTAAAGATGAAGAAAATCAAAGAAATGGTAATAATTAATAATTGTGTGTCTATTTTTTTTATGTTATATGATATTTTAGTGGACTGTTAAACTGTTCCAAACCCAAATCCTTAAATCTAACATGTCATTCCAAATGCACATAACATTCTTATCTATTCCACTTTCAAACCCCTTGTCAAAATGTTGTATTTACTTTGCAGCTTCGCCAGAATCTGGACAAGAAGAAGAAAAGAAAGAAGGATAAGAAAGAGAAAAAAGACAAAGACAGAAAAAAAGAGAAGAAACACAAGAGACGCAGCTCAAGTTCAAGCTCAGATGAGGAAGATGACAGGAAACACAAGTAAATAGTCTATACAAAAAAAAATACTGTAGTAAGTTGTATTTACTCAGAAGACAATGAATCGTAACGCTAATCAATGCATTCTTTAGATCACATTCACATCATGAAGCTGACAAGAAATCCAATGGCCACCATCTACCAGGCTACGGCTTACAGGTGAGAAAACGATGGATGCATCACTGAATAGAACTAATGTCCTAAATAACCATAGTAAATCAGAGCAAGGCCAGCTTACTTCATTATATAATCACGCTTTTAATAGATTTTTGCTCTGTCAAAAGTAAACTTACTATTTATACTTTCAGCTTCCAGCAGGCAGGAATCACAACATCTCAGCCTTCTCAAACAGTCACTCGTCTTCACGTCGAGAAAGAAGTCGCTCCCGATCGCCCCACAAGAACCACAGGGACCATCACTCCTCTTCAAACAGAAGTGACAGAAGGGACAAACCAAGAGCCTCCACACCTCCAAAAGAGCGGTACCAAAGGCACAACAACCACATCTCCAAGTAAGTGACATGATGACAGCGTGTAGTATAACTTCACATAAAAAACTAGGCATTTCGTTCACGTGACAATCACAACAATCTAAAGAGCCTTTTTAGGTGTAGGGCAAGTGAAAATTCCATGCCGGTAAGTGTGTGTGATGTTGGCCAGTAGAAAGGACTGTTAGCCATAAGAATAATATGGTAGGTTTGTGAATCCAATCACTGTCGAATAATGGTCAGGGACAACATTTGTCTTTTTGGAAATTTATTTCTGTTTCTCTCCCATAGAGTTGTTTCGGCAAATGCCCTCGAATTTTCTAACATGAACGCAACCTATTCAGAAGTCCACTCCATTCTTGCACATATTTGAGTGGTGTTATCCAACTATTTTATTATTGTATCACAACTTTTAACTTTTCACAACATCCCATAGGTTTGCGTAAAAAGAAACGTCTCTTGTGTTTCCTTTTGTAGAAAGCTATCTGCAGAGGAGATGGATCGTAAAAGGCGAGAGATGATGGACCAGGCTAAAGAAAGAGAAGAGGATAGGGAGAATAATGTAAAAAGATACAAAAGACAAGAAGAAAAGGAGAAACATCGGGATCAAAATACCAAGCGTGAAGAACATGCCGGTTTTATTCAGTAAGTTGTTTTGTTTATTGTAGATTTATGTGTTTATTTGATAACTTACCTTGCAATCTTGTTTTCCAGTAATATGAAACTGGAAAGTGCTGCTTCCTCCTCATTAGAAGACCGAGTGAAGAGGAACATCCACTCAATTCAAAGGACCTCAGCTTCACAGGACAATTTCATGAGACGATGAAAAAAATGCAGGAAAAAAAAGAGTATTTTATGTATGGACTTCCCCCTTATTCTGTCCATCTGTGTTTGACTGAAGGGACCGGTGTCTATCGTGTATAGGCTTTTATTTGTGAAAAGCACATTCTCTTATTTTTAATTTTTATTTGTAGTGAATAGTTTCTTGTACGGACACTCAAAGTTACTATTTCATAATTCAATTGAAACTTTGTACATAATATTGTTGCTGGTTTTATAATATGACCTAGATATCAAAATGTATTTTTGTTTTTTGGTCTTCTAGCAACTGACCATTCAAAATGATCCTAGAAATAAAACAATGGTCCCTGCCTGATGGAGTCTCACTGAGGAGAATTTACTTACTGTATCTACTGTATTCACATGGCTGCATGACATAAGGGAGGGGGGAGTTGTATTCAATAACTGTCTTGGATTTCAATACAGACCATTCCATTGAATTAGAGGACAGTAAGTCACCCCCCCAGAAACTACTGTCAAAACAAGAACTAAAATATACAAAATCCAGTCCAAAACTAGGTTAAAATTTACCTTTGGCACTTCATTACTTTGCGATACTTTTGGGCGATATATTGCGCAGTCTAAAGCTACATGAATATTTTAACGAAGGCTTTTCGTATCGAAGAACATAAAAAGTATGTAAAAAGGAGTTGTGATTTATAATATTACGATCTGATAACGCGATAAAAATAAAAATACAGGCTCATGACAATGAATCTACTGCTGTTTTCAGGTTCCCAGTTTCTATTTCACTTTAACACGCTGCAACCGAACTGCTAGCCCCCGCTGCCCCGCCTACTTCACGTTTACACCAATCACAATAAAGCTTTAAACTTGGTATCTGCCAACTGTCCAATCAGGTTTCAGAATGGCCACGACGTGTGGTTTTGGGATAGATTGACTTCCGTGTTTCTAAATCGTGTAGTCACTCTCCGGCGCTAGCGGCAGCCCTCCGCAAAAAACAATAAAATAAAGCAAATCTGAATTATTGGGAGCGTTTTACACATCGGCCACAATGGTAAGAGTTTTATCTGATGTTTAAGTGTATTCAGCATGGTTTAATAAAAGCAATAGTAGCTAACAGTTGTGGTAAATTGCTGTGGCTAACAATGAATGCTAACCTACTTACTATGCATCTTGTAAGCTACCAACAACTATATACATTTCATTATCCACTGTTTATCTCTTGTAAACAGAATTTGTAGTTAGCGCTAGCTCTTGAGTGTATGGCAAATTTAAGTAGAGATCCACTTATCTGTCTGTTGCAAATCCTTGTTTTGTCAACCTCACTGCATGACACAAGCAAAACTAGCTACTAAGTTGAAACTACATATGTGGGGGTAGGAAAGTGTTAATAAAAATGTATATCTAAGACCAGAATTGCCTGTGATTATCTAATATTTGCGGTAAAGCATACATTGTGATGCTTTTGCCCTAATTGTCCAACTAGTAGGCTTGGATCAGGTTCTGTGTGAGGCATTGAATTAAATATACATTTTGAATAGAAAAATCAAGACCCACAAGACCATCTTTTTCATCGTTTTCATTGTTTTACTGTATCTGCTTAACCTTATCCTTGTTTCTTTCAGTCTATTATGTCATATAACGGTGGGGCTGTGATGGCCATGAGAGGGAAGAACTGTGTAGCAATTGCATCGGACCGGAGGTTTGGGATTCAGGCTCAGATGGTCACCACAGACTTCCAGAAGGTGTTTCCGATGGGGGAGAGGCTGTACATCGGGCTGGCAGGACTGGCCACTGACGTTCAGACAGTGTATGTATGAAGACTCTGACCAACCTGTTGCTAGATGAAGTTGACTAAATGAGCACAGTCTGTTGGGAAATCCCCTGGAAAAGGACTTCTACTGTCTTCCAGGATGTATAATTTAGGTTTCTAAAAGCAGCAGGTGAATCGGTTTCCTCAAACATCAATCCACAGACCAATTCTAGTTCCCGTGCATTTTGATCCTTTCATTTTTTTGGTTAGTGATGTTTATATTAAGCAACAAGCAAATATAAGAATAATCATAATGGCTTACATATAAATTTGTATTGTATTTTACAAGCTTGAGTTGACACGCTTCTCATGCATTCACTCATATGTTGTTCTGGACAACAAATTTCATATACTTCATGTTATTTCTTTTCATATAAGATGTAAGCCTTTTTTACAAGTTATTTTGCAAGTGATAAATGGGTAATAAAGAAGAAAAACACTTTGTCTTTGTCTGTTGTTGTATTTTTTTATATGCGTTAACGATGGGTTGTCTAGGTAATTGTATATCTTCACATGCATTAGCCAGCTTTTCTCTTTTTAACAGAGCCCAGAGACTTAAATTCAGACTGAATCTGTATGAGCTGAAAGAAGGTCGTCAGATCAAGCCCAAGACGTTCATGAGCATGGTTTCCAATCTCCTTTATGAAAGAAGGTGAGTGCAAAAACGACAAGTCCCAACTCGCCATAATCATGGAATATAATGACCATTCACAGGCGAGGTACAGAGCACTGATCTATTCTAGTTTATAGAAGCCTTTTATAAGTTCCATTAATATGACTGAACTGAGCCGTAGCATGCAAAAAAATGGGGAACATGCAAATGTTACTTATTAATTTACGTATAACTCATTTGAACTCTATAAAAATTTGTACTTAAAGGCAATAAAATAATAGTTACATTGTGATGGACTCATCAGTCTCTAAGGCCTTGTCCACACATAGCAGGGTATTAGTAAAACCAAATATCCTCCACCCTCAGTCTAGAAAATAATTTGCGTCCACACAACCTCGTAAAAAATCATCCACTACACCCACCCGCATAAGTGTGTTTTGATACATTTATTAGCATGGAAAATAGCCAACCGTAACACCTGTGCTCTTCGATGTGAAACAGAACTGGGGCTTGTAAAAACAAGCAAGCAAAAAGTGCGTGAACGATTATTAAAACCAAACACAGTGGAGGGCATCCATGCTGCTTCTGAATGTAAACATGAGTAAACAGAGTATATTTTGTCGCAGGCGGTGTTGCTTGGTGACTGAAAACCCCAGTAATTTATGGCCACACACAAATGCAGAGTTTTCCCAGATCTCCACGTTGGTCAGAGGTTTTATAAAACTTCATTTTTGATGGTTGAAATCTGCGGTTTCATGTGGATGACAGCCCAAATCATAGAAAAATATCGTCATTTTGTGAGATACCCTGCTATGTGTGGACAAGGCCCAATACATGATAAGATAAGATAGTTTTTTATTGATCTCACAATGGAGAAATTTACTTGTCACAATAGCTCTTAGGACAGGATCACACAGGGGGTGCACAAAGTCAGGAAAAGTGTCATCAGAGAAGCAAAACAACAGGTAATAGAAATAATAGTAATAATAATAAAATAAGAATAAAGATAGTCTCTTAGAGTCTCTCTGTAAATAAACTGTACAAACATCTCTTATGCACTAAATGCCAGATTGGTCTAAAAGAAATACTGCAAAAACTGACTAAACGTTCATTGTGCATGTGGTAAAAGCTGCAGTGGCTCATTGTTGGGTTTTCCTCGAAGGTTTGGCCCGTACTACATTGAGCCTGTGATCGCCGGACTCAACCCCAAAACCTTTGAGCCGTTCATCTGCTCCCTGGACCTGATCGGCTGCCCCATGGTGACGGAGGACTTTGTAGTGAGCGGTACCTGCTCGGAGCAAATGTATGGCATGTGTGAATCCCTTTGGGAGCCAGACATGGTACGTACTGTCTATTATTTACCAACCTCAATGTGTTAAAAACCAGTGAGCCACATATGACTACATTTGTGTAGAAAATGGGAGTGAATTCAGAAGTGGGGCATACAGCTGGAGCAGGGTTGCTCAAAGTTTATTCATTGGAGGGCCATAATGAAAACAGCGATCAAAGGAAGCAAACAGATCATTATAGTGGGAGAGAGAGTGGGAGAGGAGGGGGTTTGACTGGATCATCATAGGAGAAACTGTAAAACACTAGAGAATTTATGACTGCACTGTATACCCATAGTTTTGGATGGCTTTTGAGAAGCTTTTGGGTGGGTTTGGCTGCTCATAACTCACAACCCACTCTGGCCACCCCTGAGTTAGAAGAAGCTTGTTGCTGACTGTCCAATAATAGTTGAGCATGTACACTTCTTGGTATTATTTTGAAAATCCATTATTGACTAAATGGATGAAACATAGGCGTTCTCTCGTCAATTCGAAAATTCTACCAAAAACGTTGTGGTCCCTGCATATGAGACCGGCATTACATAATGTAATAGTTCTTTGGAGAAACGTTGAATCAGTGAAATAATTACACTACTTATTCTAAAGATGAGGTCATTTATTTCCAGATGAAAGTTTATATGTTAAGAGGGTAAACTGGCCCAAAATCTGAAAAGAAAATGTTTTGCCTGCAGTGTCTCACCTTAAAAGGACAATGGGAACATTTTGTTTGTCTCTCTAATGGGACAAAAAGATGCACTAAATAAATGCCTATTCTACAAAATCTAGAGGTCTTCACATTTTACATTGCAAATTATGCAGGAACCCTGTACTGTGTGTATTGTGTCCTTCCTTGTTTCTGCAGTTGGGGAGTACAGTAGTTATATGCAGTGCACTGCGTAAATGAGTATACTCCCTTTAAAAAGGAACTAGTAAAAGTAGTTCTTGTAAAATTCTAAAATTAAGTGTTGCTCAAGAGATTTTTAGTGGGGTGTACTCATTTCAGCACAACCCTAATATTTAGTTGTGGTCAAAAGTTTACATACCCTGGCAGGTCGTCAGGATTTGTAAACTTATGCATTTCATAGAATATGAATGATAACACAAACACCATTATTTCACTTATGGTTAGTGGTTGTGTGAAGCCATTTATTCAGTGTGAAGCCATTTATTCAGTCTAAAAGTGGTTTGTTTACGCTTTTTCAACTAGAAACTGGCCAAATGTCCCTGATCAAAAGTATACATTTTGTGCATCTTGAAACCGAGTCCTGTAGTTTTTCTTTGCTCCTGAACAATTTCTCTGGCAGTTGTTGAAGGTCATGTAAACGTTAGATCAGGGACATTTGAGTAGTTTGTTTCATTATGATGTCAAAAGAATAAAATCAGTTCTTTGACAATAAATGGCTTCGCACAACCACTAACCATGAGTGGAAAAAAAAATATTTGTGTTATGCATATTCTATAAAAAATGGCCAAAAGATTAAAGGGTATGTAAACTTTTGGCCACAACTGTAATATAATTGACTTTGCTTTCATGTTATAAGTTTGCCAGATGTTATATTAAGTTGGTCTTGTCAACCTTTTATATTTATTTTGTGTTACTTGAGAGATTGTTTGAAATGTGTGTGTGTACTCATTTCCGCTGTGCACTGTAAAGCCTTATGGTACGTGTTGAATGAATGTGCAGGAACCCGAGGACTTGTTTGAGACCATTTCCCAGGCCATGCTCAACGCTGTGGATAGAGATGCTATTACTGGCATGGGAGTCGTTGTACATGTCATGTAAGTATGAGGAAACCCTGCTCAGTGCAGAGTAACATTACATACATCAAGTAACTATTTTCTTAATTCTTACAGTGAAAAAGATAAGATTACCACCAGAACTCTCAAAGCCAGGATGGACTAGACCTCATTTCTCACTTGTTCACCAACACATGTTTTTTTGTATGAAAATAAACATAATTGCTTGTACTGTCTTTTTCTTAATGCTCAATAAATAAAATGGGTTTAAACGAAAATGCTACTGGTCTCTTGGATTGAAAAAGGTAAACTTAGGGTTACTCTGCTATAGGGAAAAATAAATCAATATTTGTCACAATTACTGAACAATTTTCAAAACAATGCAAAATGTTTTCTGTTTACTAATATCAAGAGTGCTAGAGAAACTTAAACTCTCTTATCTTTTATCCATTTCAAAAAATTGTGATACTGTTCTGCTTGAAAATGATGAAAGTTTATTTTCTTTTGGCCTAATAATTGTAATCACATTTCACTAGCAAGGACCACGCCTCAACAATATTGCAGTCCAGAATGTTTACTGACTAGGAAGATTGGTGGCTGGATAGAGACGTGGGTGGGGGGCAACTCTGTCTTGTAGCTCACCCAGCTCTTCAGGACACCCCTCCTGGGCAGAAGGATAAGTGCTGGAAGACCTGAACAGTTAGAGGGAGGCAAAAATTCTTCAGTCTTCATCTGTACTCTGTAGTTGAACTACAGAGTACAGTTGAAGACTGAAGAATTTTTGCCTACAATGGACAACTCCTGTACGATGTAATTGAAGTGTAGTACGTTTCGATCTTAGTCCAAAGATCGTCATCAATAGATTTCTATTTCCTTTTTTGTTTAAATTTATTTGCCAATGGGGTAAAAAAAATTGGTCTTGTCCTTTTGGCAGTTTTATTTTCCTAATTCAAGCAAGATTACCTTAGAATCAGTAAAAATTGCCATGAAATAAACCAAATAATCTGGATGACAGTAGTAAATATGTCTAATCTAGTCAAAGCTGCTCTAAACAAGACTAATATTCTCAAATCAAGTAATTTATATATTGTTTATCATTTATTTGAGCTGGAACACCTAAGTCACTTTCTTTTCTCAGACCCACCAGGCAGACAAATTCTCTTTCTAATGAAAAATATATTTTCAATACCGGTAGTACCTTAATTATTTTAACAGTATCCATAAATTGTACAGCCCTAGATCAACTTGTAGTATTCGAATGTCTTGAACAAATCTAGATACATCTTAAATAAACCTTAGATAAATTTAATGATTTGTACTTTGGAGTAAAAAGGCCACGAACATCTTTTGGTGGTTAAAAATATCAATTATATTTAGTACGTACGTCTCTTAAACTTCTTAATTGTAAAGCTGTAAAAGCTTTGTGAAAATAGTAGGATAGTTTTTCTGTCATTTTGAAGGACAGGGTTGTAAAAATCTGATTCTGGGCCATACAAAATAAATTGAATTGAATTGAAATTAGCACCGTGAGACAATTATTTTACTCGGGGTTAATACATGGTTTGTAGGTTATAACAAAGCCATATTGTCACAGCTTTGAAATATTGAACAAAAACAAAATCAGCTGTTTTTTGCTGTTGCTATTCCAATATCTGCCGGATATAAAGAAACTGTAAACACAAGTGCACATTCAATACAAACTCAATGACACCTTCATATTTCATGCTAATATTAGAAAAAGGATGATTGCAAATATTTATTGTCCCAAAATGTTTTATTTAGTCATAAAAATGGTTCTATTTGTTCAAAACCCACTTGTTTCACAAATGTGTTAACAGGACGCTTAACTGAGAAACTAGCATAAATGAGAATATTTGTTTAGCACAATACCATAAGGACAATTAATAAAGACAATTATTGTAACTTCAGATCCCCAATCTCATAAAAAAGTGCAGGCCAACAACCAAAACAAGATAAAACTCCCTTTAATATGCAATGAACCATTTTCAAGTAACCTTTTTTCTAATGTCTGTTGGTAACAAAACAATACTGTATACAAACACAAAATTGCTACATTAATGTAAACAAGATATAAAAATTATCCTTATGGTAATAAAACAAGTATTTGTTGCAGATTTTCCCCTTTTTGAGTGAACTTTTCATGTTACATCGACCTCCACCAAGCTCACCGTTAAAATTTCAAAAATATTCAAAATAATATGGCAACGAAACATTCAAAACACCAAGATTTTTTTTTCTTTTTCCTTTTTTGTTCTGTCTGTTTTTGTCATAACACTCACGATCTTCAGTGGTTTCGATGTCATACGGATGGTGGAGAGTCATGTACACATCATTGCCATGCATTTTTGATATTGCATTCAGTTACTTATACATATATTAATGCGTTTTATTCCCTGTTTTCTTCCAATTCGCCGCTTTGTCCGCGTGAGAGAGACATGACTGGTGTTTTGACTGTCGAAAGTGCCATGCAATTGGACCATTCTGTGATGGTTTGCGCCGCGTTCGTGTCTAATAGAGAAATGAGGAGTTTACGACGACGACGACGTGAACAGAAAACCGAGGAGACTTCTACTGACAAACTGAACCGGCTAAAGCTGACACACTCATTCAAGGCATTCGTGACCAGGGTCCTGTGCTGGAGTGAGGAGGAGGAGGAGACGACCAAATTCACCAAAAAGGACCTTGAGCTTTTCTTACGGAGCGGTGGAGACGTCGACAGTCATTGTTTTTTATTTATGAGACTTGTAACAGCCTTTTGTACATCCTTCCTGTGGTCGGATGGGAGTTCTTTTTTGTTTAAAAGGGGGGGAGCGGAGTTGGGGACAGAGACGAATTACCGAAGAAGAGGGGGAGAAATAAGTGCGTGGTAAGAGGACAGGAGCCGGACTGGGGCCGATGAGTCTATGACAGGATGTTGGACATGAATTCATAGAATCGTTTGGAGTACTGCTCCGGATTCACCGTCGAGATTTCTGCCCCCGCCTGAGGACAAAACACACGCATCATCAAATTAATGATTCATTTCGGTCTTAGTTCCAGACCACCGGAGAGTTCACACACTCACGAATTAAACAAGCACTTTAGTTAAAAACACACAGCCGCAACAAAACAACGTAATAGAATATATTTTAACTTTAGATATTATGTAGGCAAAGATTCTTCAGTCTTCATCTGTACTTTTTAATTTTAATTTTTATTAATGAGTGCCACTTTTGTCCTTGTCTTTTGTCTCTTGTCTGTATTTTTTTACATTGTTTCTGAGCTGCTCTAAATGAATTGCCCCTAGTGGGATAAATAAAGTTATCTGAATCTGAATACTCTGTAAGTGTACGACGTTTCGCTCTTCATCCAAAGAGCTTCGTCAACACTGAGCAAACTTGGACGCCAGTGGAGCTACGTATATGAGCCAGTAGGAGGAGTTTAGCTGTAAGTCCCGCCTCTCTTTGTTCTAAAGCAGTGATCTCCAACCAGTAGCTCGCCAGCCCTTTACCTCGCCAAAGGATTTCTGCATTTCTACGTGCATGAGGACTATTTTTCTATTGAAAAACTCCAAATATTTAGGCAAATATTTTAAAGAATAAAGTGGAAACTGAAGTCACACATCTTTGTTACAGGGCAATTCCACTTAAAAAGGCACTATACCGTTTATTTTTTTTTTTTTTAATTTAATGATCACAAACAATGAAAGAGGCCAAACTAATTTTAACATCCCAGATCTTCACAGGGAAACACATTTCACAACTTGTGGGGTCACTTTTTAGTGCCACTATCAAAATGCTGGAAAACTAGCCCGCATGTTCATGAAATTGATATAAATGCTATACATATGTATATGCACTGTATTATTGTCTTAATGTCGGAGTTTACCATATCCTAAACTAGAAAATAAATCAGGCACAGAGTGTTGCATATCAGTAGTTACATGTGTTTAGTTGAAGCATAAGTAGCTTGCTGCTATTTGTGTTACGTAAAAGTAGCTCACGGCATAAAAAAGGTTGGAGACCCCTGTTCTAAAAGGCTAGAAAAAAAAAAACATCTTTGTTGTCAGTGTCGGTCTCAACTATCCTACTCACACCTGATCACTGCCCATTGCCTTCCTATAGTCCTGCCCTGGACTCTGGCTCAGCCTCATTAGCATGACAGAGGGCTGGTTTTGGGG